>CAIGQQ010031496.1:2409591-2430444 GCA_903798035.1 Danio albolineatus
TATATATATATATATATATATATATATATAAACACATAACATTTAAACAATAAAACTTTATTATATTAAAATAACATTATGCAATATTTTTATTTAGTTTAACTTGATCTAGTAAGCTCTAACTAAGACATAAACCATCAAAATCACAAAAACATTGTATTTGCACCTCAGTGATGTCTACAGATTCAATTATAGCAAGTATACTATATAAACATCACAGGGCTCAACAATAAGGACTGCCCGATGGCCCGGGGCCAGCGTGAGAAACACTCGGGACAGTAGACAGGATTGTTACTGGCCCGATCAGGCCAGTGCTACCTTGTCACCAAAGTTTGATTTTAAATTAATGTGACTATTTGTGTGCAAACACAGTCTTTTAATTTAGAAACATTTTGTGCTTTTAAGCCGTTAAATGCTACCCTCTCTGTGATGTCGTAAATGCCATATTGCTTTTTGGTTCCTCTTATCTGATTGGATGTTGTGAGCATGCTGTTTTTTCTGTAACCTGGTAACAACCAGTACAGCACAGAGACGGCAACATCGCGGCAACATCAAATTATGAGGATTAAAGAAAACCTGTTTCTAACATCTTGGAAGCAGACATTTCCGTGGGTTCAACACAATGAAAAAAAATGGTGTGTTTTGCACAGTTTGAGGGCCTCACGGTGGCGCAGTGGGTAGCACAGTCGCCTCACAGCAAGAAGGTCGCTGGTTCAAACCTCGGCTGGGTCAGTTGCCATTTCTGTGTGGAGTTTGCATGTTCTCCCCATGTTGGTGTGGGTTTCCTCCGGGTGCTCTGGTTTCCCCAACAAGTCCAAAGACATGTGGTACAGGTGAATTGGGTAGGCTAAATTGGCCCTAGTGTATGTGTGTGAATGAGTGTGTATGAATTTTTCCAGTGATGGGTTGCAGTTGGAAGGGCATCTGCTGTGTATAACACTGGATAAGTTGGTGGTTCATTCCGCTGTGGCAACCAGTGATTAATAAAGGGACTAAGCCAATAAGAAAATGAATGAATGAATGCATAGTTCGTTGAACTGCAATAAAATACCTGCACATTTTCCACACCGCTCTTTTTGTTTGCATAAAACTTTGAATTTTGCTCATCATACATGTATTAATATTTTAGTGTTTAAATTCTAGATTCACAGACGCTATTTTTGACATATTGTTTAAAATATGTGGCTAAGAAATAGCTATAATCTATAATCTTCGTGTTTGTGGGTGTGTGAGTAAACCACTAGAATTTTGCGTGAATCTCTTGAATTTATTTGTATATCCTAAGCATTATAGTAATTTTTTTAAATGAAACGGCGAATATATATAATCGTAATAATATTTATAACAGTACATTTACTTCATCGTGCAATAGAAAATGACATGCTACTCCAAAGTAAAAATTACAATACTAGGGTTTTGTGATCCGTGGTAATCAGTACAATGATAGTATCTCCTGACATATACATATCTAACGTTACCAGAAAAATAAGTAATTTATCGATTAATTCAACTCAACAGCAGCTTCAAAAATAAAAACGTTACATAGAAATCACGAGTGCTACTATGCTACATGCTAATTTCTTGATGATTAGCGTCAAAATAACAAACGTTTGACTCAAACTCTTTACCTTTTCGACCTTTTTCGGTCCCTTGACTAGTTCGTGCCTTTTAGGAATGGTTCCGCCGTCGCATCCCATGCTGGAAAATAAGATTTAAGCGGTTTTACTGACAGAACTGACTGACGGCTGATGCTAAAGGATAAAAGTGTAAACAACCGAGGAGATTCGGTGAAGAGCGTCAGCGGTGAGTTCAGGTTTATTTCTCTGATACCGCCGCTTAGTGGGCGCTTTAAATATTACACTGTCATAATACGTAAATAAACATACAAACCACAAGATGGCGGTCGATGCTCTGTTTTGTTTTTACGCGGTGAGTTCAACACTTATGGCGGGATTGATGGCAGTGATGGTTGAGGTCTTTGTAAACGGCTAAATTACTACATTTGGAGCTGTAGAAACAAAACTAATGACATTTTCATAACACAGCGATACTGAGTGAAAAAGGGCATTAGCACAATGCAAGTTTAATTAGGCTAATAAAGGTAGTTATGTTAGCGGTATAGGCTAGAACATGTCCTGTTTTACTGAACAAACAAACAAACAAACAATGACTTTCATCAATTTTAGCATGATTTATAGAAATATAAACTGAAATGGCATTAAGTTTATAGCTAACACCAAAGACTTGAATATACATCCATACAAGGACTTAAAGATTTTATACCAAAAATCTTGTCAATTATATTTAGAAAAGAATCAACGGTTATGAAACACTATAATTAAGTGTACTTATTTTTATAGGCAAATTGGACTATATAATTAACAGGTCATAATACAGTTCAAATGTTTACGTATCTGTTCCAGCGTTAGGGATGTGACAATTAAAATCTCAATATACAGAGAAAGTAGCCTATATGATAATGTTATATTGAAATATCTGTTTATATTCCAAAACTAACCACAACGTTACAAGATAAAATAAATATCAGTCTGTAAACATATTTAAAATTTTAAATGAGGAAAATAAACATGCGTTATGGATGTGGCAAAAAAGGTCTGCGAGTTTACAGTACACAACATACTTTGTAGAAATTCTGTAAATTAAACTGCAAAACACAAATAAATATTGATCATCAAAAGAAGTTGGCTCTCTATAAAATAAACAGGGGTGATTTTATTTTATTTTACATGTTTGCATTTATTGGAAAAAGCTTCGTTATGGATGTGACAGATGGGAAATTGGCTCTTGTGTGACTTTGGTGAATCAATTCTAATTGTTTGAAAACACTGACTGAGACATTTTATAATATTTTTACAGTACCATATAATACAAGCCTACACAAAAACCTGGAAAGGGTTTTGCTATTTTAGTGAAAACGTGATTTTACACTTTATGACAAAATTATTATTAATCCATATTTTGACATTTTATAATATATGAAACAAAAGTTGACGATTTACTTGCATTTACTTTTTCTATGTAGGCCTTTATAAGACGTGTACACCAATGACACTTCGTAGGTGACAAATTCCATCATATTACATTTTAAAAAGCTCATAATCAGATCAGGTCACCTTTATATGGATTACCTCATGTGGACAAATTATTCACAAATTCATTTTATTAAATCTCCCTCAGCTAGCTAGCTAGCTAGCTTTCTTTCTTTCTTTCTTTCTTTCTTTCTTTCTTTCTTTCTTTCTTTCTTTCTTTCTTTCTTTCTTTCTTTCTTTTCTTTCTTTCTTTCTTTCTTTCTTTCTTTCTTTTTTTCTTTCCTTCCTTCCTTCCTTCCTTCCTTCCTTCCTTCCTTGTTTGTTTGTTTGTTTGTTTGTTTGATTCTTTTTTTCATGTCTTTTTCTTTCTTAACATGTTTTCTTTCTTTCTTTGTTTGCGTTTTTGTTTGTTTGTTTGTTTTCTTTTTTCTTTGTTTTTTTTCCTATTTTCTGTGTTAGTTTGTCTTTCTTTTTTTTCTTTGTTTGTTTATTTAATTTTTTGTTTGTTTGTTTCTTTCTTTCCTTCTTTGTTTGTTTCTTTTTTTCTTTCTGTTTTCTTTCTTTACATGTTTTCTTTCGTTCTTTGTTTGCGTGTTTGTTTGTTTGTTTGTTTTCTTTTTTGTTTGTTTGTTTCTTTGTTTGCTTTTTTTCTTTTTTCTTTCTGTTTTCTTTTCTTTGTTTGTTTGTTTGTTTCTTTCCTTCCTTTTTTCTTTGTTTGTTTGTTTCCTTCTTTCATTCCTTTTTTCTTTGTTTGTTTGTTTGTTTCCTTCTTTCCTTCCTTTTTTCTTTGTTTGTTTGTTTCTTCTTTGTTTGTTTGTTTCTTTCTTTCCTTTTTTCTTTGGTTTTTTCATTGTTTTCTTTGTTTGTTTGCCTGTTTCTTTCTTTTCTTATTTTTTTTAAAGATTTTTTTTCCTTTCAAAAAATTCTGCTGTTGTCACATCGTGTCATGTTGTTCTGCACATTTCTAGAATTTATGCACATTGATGTTGTTGTTGTTGTTTTTTTTTTGATGGTTTTGTTTCACAATATCCCAAAAATGTGCTCTATAGCTCAGAACAACATTTGATCTCTACTAATCCAAAAGTATACAGAATACCGACTAGTTTTCATAGCTTGGTCCATTGATATTTCTTTTGATGCATCACTGTTCTCCCATGGTCATTTCTGATGGGAAAATATCAGTCACTTATTTTTTCCCTTTAACTAACTTTTGTCTTTTAGGAATGGAGCAGACGCCCGGACGGTCCATGTTGCTGCTGGATATACAGCATTTTCATGACAATTCTGATGCTGTGGACAATGAATATGAATCGAAATGGTCAGTGACAGGCCACTTAGTCTAATTGTGTGGATGAGAGCTGAAGGTTGTCTTAGGAGGGGAGGTGAGTGCTAATAAAGTCTATTTCCTGTGCCTTCAGGAACGACTGATTGGTTTAACATTGACGTGCACATCAGAGTGACCATTAGTTTGTGCAGTGGTATGTAAAGTACAACTATGGCTGTGTAATTTATTACAGTGTATGGTGTACTGTAAAACCATGAATATGGTTAAGACGCTGCTGTGTGTTTATATTTATAATATAAGCTGTGATAATAATAATAGTAATAATAAATATGGCTACGCTTTTCAATTAGTTTGATATTATCGAATAAAGCCCACACAGTTCATCTCCATTATCTATTTGCTCTACCAGTAATTCAGAAATTTCGTTATGCATCTTATTAGATTACGTATGCCTCTCTCATGGCTAAATGTTTTGCAATATGGATTTTCATTAGATCAAGAAGTGCTCTAATCTGTTAGTACACTCTTTCAAATACTTTAAAGTGTCTTTCAACACAGTGGTGCGGATCCATATGCGTTTTCTTGCGCTCTCAAGCCGTAATAAACAAATTCACTCTCTTAGACCCGCGTCTGAGCGCTCGGAAAAGTACAGCCATTTATCTGAATTTAATTGTCATTACATTTACCCCTCAAATTGAGTTTAGCTCGAAGTCAACATCAAATCAAAACTGACCTCATGCACTTTCTTACACATGCATGTGCCTGAGTTTATGGTGCCTGCCTGCTATTCCAAAGATATCCCAAAACACATATTTTACCTTTTGCATTTGGCAGAAAAGTCTTCAGATCAAAGAGCATCATTTACAACAAAGAAAAGTTTATTCCAGTGTGCTGTACTTCTTTTCAACTAAAATTAAGTATAAGTTTACTGGGTACTTCTCTGATATGTACTTAAAATGGCAGTTAATTGTACTTGACTTAACATACTGACAGAAATATCTTAATATATTTGTCACAGACATATACTTAAATAGTTTCCTATATTACTGTGCTGCGGCTGGAAGGGCATCCGCTGTGCAAAACATATGCTGGAATAGTTGGCGGTTCATTCCGCTGTAGCAACCCCTGATGAATAAAGGGACTAACCGAAGAAAAATACATTAAACGAATGTATATACCTAAATATATAATTGCAAATTTTAAAAATAGCTGGCTTTTACTCCTTTGATTAAGTGACATCATATATATATATAGATGACAGGACACTTTAAAATAGTGTTACCATAAAAAAAAATGTATATATATATATGACAGGACACTTTAAAATAGTGTTACCATAAAAAAAAATGAAACATGTTTAATCAAAATACTATAAGCTGTTTTTGAATGTCTGTCTAGGAGTAACTCCATCAGTAATCAGCAGAAGCCTATGAAGTTCAAAACAAGACCATATACATTAAACTTTGGCAGTAAAATAGATCAATACTTTTGGCCACACTTTGTTTAAATGTAAAATGCACACTATTAACAAACCATTAACTAAGACTTTTAGTTCAATAAACTACTGATTTCCTGCTTATTAATAGTTATTAAGACAGTAGTTGTGTTTAGGTATTGTGTAGGATTGGATGTAAAATAAGATCATACTTGAGAAGTGATAATAAACAGTTCATCTATTAACAATAGGCAGGGAATAAGTCAGTAGTAAATGCTGTGAATTGTTACTTAAACTAAAATGCTACCATTAAAAATGTATACATATGTTTAATCAAAATACGATAAGCTGTTGTTGAATAGCTGTCAATGGAGTAACTATCAGCAGGGGCCTATAATGTTGTGCACACTATTACCAAACCATTAACTAAGACTTTTAGCTCAATAAACTACTAATTTGCTGCTTATTATTAGTTATTAAGGTAGTAGGTTTAGGTACTGGGTAGGATCGGGGGTATAAAATAAGACCATACTTTAGAAGTGCTTAAAAACAGTTATATCTTAAAGGGCCACAGAACCCCCTGGTTCAACAGGGTGTTTTCACACTGGAAAAGCTTAGGAAAGTGGGTGTGCCCAGCTCTGTTTAGGTGGGAGTGTCAGGGGAGGGAAAGTGGGAAGGTTTTGCATAATAATGGGAGTTTCCATTTGGGCACGCGCTGATGTTCAAACAAGCAACACAAAAACACAGACGCAGAGGAGAAAGACAGTGACTGTGTTTACATTGACATCAGTCATCGAATTATTAGCCAAATTATCAATTTGCAGACTATCCGGTCACAAAATGCGTTGAAAATTCTACACAAAAGCAATTGTTTGACTGCAGTGTTTACACTCGGAGAGCAGAATTTACAGCGGATCTTTCAGTCTTTAATACTGCACGGATATTAACGTACTGTAAACTCAGTAACAGTTAATCATTTTGACAAAGGTCTGTCTTTAAACAATGAAACAGTTACCAACTCTATGAACTACTATCTAACTACGAACTAACTTTGTCATTTGAATAAACAAAGACCACTGATCGCTTACCCAATCTGTAGACCAGGACAATCCACATAAACTGGAGCGGCGTCTGTTTTAAAAGGAGATGAGCGGCAAATCCCGATTTCTCCATTTCCAGATGTGAAAAGCTCTCAGGTAAAAAAAAAAAGTTTCTTACAGACGCATTTCTGCTGCGCGTGCGTGGGAGTCCAGCTGCACTCTCATAGCGGTAAATGTAAACAAACCTTAGTTGCAGCACATAAACACAACACTGGCGACCTGTGTCTCCATATAATTCTTCTTGTTCTACTTGTTTTGAAAGCACACCGTGGCGTCTCTCTGCCGTCTGGACACTGCAACACGTACAAACAGTCTTCGAAGCTCTCATGCATAATAATGAAGTTGCACCGCATACACAATAGAGTGTGCTGATTGGCTTGAACAAGTCTATCTCATGAAATAATGCTGCACACTCAGAGACGTCACGATGCACTCGCAGGTACAGACGTCCACTCTCCACACTGGAGTACATGCATGGCTCTCATAGGCGTGACGCAGCCTCAAAAATCTGTTTCAAACCGGAAGAACGAATTTGCTCGAAATAACGCAAAAAACAATTTTCACTTTTTAGTCAATTATATGTGTCCTAATAGTGTTTATAGCAGCGTGGGACACGTATATGATTGTCAACAGCTCAAAAAAACGTGTTTTGGTGTTTCGTGGCCCTTTAATAATAAGAAGGTAATAAGCCAGTAGTAAATGAAGTGAATTGTTACTCAAACTACCAAAATGTTATATTTCATCTTTAAAATGCTATGAATGTACAACAAAACCTCACACGGACAGATACTCTCCTCAAATAAAGGTGTGAAGAGAATCTTTTAACGCTCCGTTGGTGTGACTGAAGCGTTTAGCTGAACATGAGGCGTAATCAGCTTGAACGGCGCATAGTGATGAGGCGTGTTTAAATGAACACATCAGGGGTCAGAGGGCAGGGAATCAAATGCATTTAGCGTCTCTAATTGGCCCAGAATCAGTGTGTTTGTACTGGCTGCGTCCCATCCCGACCCAATGAGTCTTCTGCTCCTTTAAGCAGCCAAATTGTGGAACCCAGAGGAATGTGGGTTTATTTTTTTCGTGCTCAAGCAGGAAGCAAAGCATACCAAGGAAATCTTGGCCAGCAGATACGGCATAGACATCATACAGCGCATTCGGGGTTAAAATAATAAGCCTCATGGCGCGTTCAGGGAGGGGAAAGCGTATCTTGATTAGGTTTCAAGAAGTAGTCCATCAAAACACGGAGGGCCATGTGCATTTCACGGCAGACACTTTGAAAACGAGAGGCTTTCTGCGCCTGATTTCCTCTCGGTGCACCTGGATAAGTCAAGAATAGAGCCAATTTGTTAGTCATTATGTCACTTTTTTAGATTTGTGGATTTTTAAGGAGGTTATTAAACCACAGTCGCTATCATTTGCTCCAGTAAGTTCAAGGCCGATGTACACTTCATTTATTAGGAATCATTAATAATTGTTAATAGTGGTTCTTGCTAATGAGTTAAAAACGGACCCACAAAAAAGTGCATTAAAGAGACTAGAAAATAACAAAGACTGACCAATTAGAAACCAGTAGGAGCATTGAAGCAACCCATTTAGAAACAAGTATTTATATTATATTAATTCATTTGGTAGACAAGTTGATCCACAACATTCAAAGATTCCATTTGATCAACTATTTAGTTCACTTGATCGTTCATTTTCCTTTGGCTTTGTCTCTATTTCAGAGGTCGCCACAGCGGAATGAACCGCCAACTATTCCCGCATATTTTTACACAGTGGATGTCCTTCCAGCCGCAACCCAGTACTGGGGAACACCCATACATACTCATTCACACACACACTCATACATTACGGATAATTTAGTTCATCCAATTCACCTATAGCGCACGTGTTTGGACTCTGGGGGAAACCGGAGCACCAGGAGGAAACCCTCGCCAGCATGGGGAGAACATGCATTGATGTCACAACAATTGGCAATACTGTAAAAAAACAAAAACATCCCAACAAAAGGGGAAAAATTTTAATCCCTATATCTGATTGATTGATTGATTGATCACACAACCTTAAAAGGTTTTGTTAAGTGTGCATATTATCTTTAAATATTCATTAATTATTAATTCTATAATTTTAAACAAGGCTATAAATTGTAATTGAAATCTACAAAGATATGTAGATATAATCGCTTAAAAAGAATAGCTTGGGGCGACACGGTGGCGCAACAGGTAGTGCTGTCGCCTCACAGCAAGAAGGACGCTGGTTAGAGCCTCAGCTGGGTCAGTTGGCATTTCTGTGTGGAGTTTCCTCCGGGTACTCCGGTTTTGCCCACAGTCCAAAGATATGCAGTACAGGTAAATTGGGTAGGCTAAATTGTCCGTAGTGTATGTGTGTGAATGAGAATGCGTGGATGTTTCCCAGGGATGGGTTGCGGCTGAAAGGGCAACAAGAGAGAAAAAATATTTTAATGCATGGCCTCTAGGACTTCCATAGTAGTTACTCTTGTGCCTCTCAAAACTTTTGTACAGTTTAAAAGCATCAGCATATCATATTCTGAGTCTCTGTGCATTATGGGTAATGTAGTCCAGCGGTCTAAACTTTCCACATGATTTAGTTTCTCCAGGACAGAAACGCCCACCTCAGAGATTTCCATCAAATATGATACCCATGCAGACGATGCACGCTCGCACCAATTTTCCTTAATCAAGACAAAGTCATAATTCATCTGTCTTCCCAAAAGCGCTGTTTCCACTGCAGAGAGCCTCTGTAATTGCTAATAAAGGACGCCTGAAGCCTGAAATACGGAGGGAAAGCCACACATGTGAAAGAGCATTGGTGTTCAAGCCGGCTGCTCAGGGCTTTTCCATTCCAGTTAGTCTGATGGGAGAGCAGAGGGTTTCTGACAGCTCTTTGGCCAGGCAGAGGTTACCCACCGGGCCCGGGACATACCTGTGGCTGGGGCGAGTGTGTGTGTGTGTTTGTGACATGCGCAGAGCCACAGCTCCTCTCCAAGCACCCCAATAATAACAGCACTCCCTGTCTGAGCCACATGCTTCTGCATATCAATGAGCTTTTCCACATTCACCGTTCGGACTAAGTGGAATCAAACTCTGCAAATCGTGAATCTGTATGTGTGTGTGTGTGTGTGTGTGTGTGTGTGACTTAACATTTATAATTATACACATAGTTTGTTTATTTAATATTTATAAGTCAACAAGTTTACTCTCTTTATTTATTGTCTTTATTTCAACTATGCTTTTTACATTGTAATTGTACTCTGTTAAGAAGGTTTCTGAGGACATGTTTGATGTCCTCACAAATCAAAATGCATAAAAATTGTACTTAATGAGATCTCCTTTGTTGAGGGTTGGTTTTAGGGCTGGGGGTAGGGTAAGGCCGTGTAGTAAGCGGTTTTTGATATATAAGATGTATGGAGAGTCCTTGTAAATCATCTACAGTATACCAACATACGTGTGAGTGTCTGTGAATGTGTGTGTGTTTACTTGGTGGAAGAACATGGACACTAATTGTGAAAGATGTTTGTCTGAGAATTTTTTTTTTGGGGTTGTACAATTTTTTTTAACCAATACTGACATAAACCGACATCTTAAGGAGGTGCTTTCATACACATTCATGCATTTCAATCATATTTTTTTAAATAATAATGCATTTTTATGTTATGGAGAAAGTACATACAGTAGGTTATTATCGCAGAATAAAGCTCAACGTGAAGCGGATTTCTGCCCTGCATGTACTTTATCCTACTTATTACATGGTTACTTGTCACAAAACATACCAAAAAAAAAAATATATATATATATAATAATCAACCATGTGCAAAAAACAAAAAAACAAAACAAAACACAAAGCTAACAGAAACAAAACCAGCTGATGGATTATACACTAACCTGCACATTATTTAGTCACAATGTGGCGCCAAACAGACCAAAATGTAAAGTTGACCGAAACAAAACCAGCTCAATGGATTATACACTAACATGTACAATATTTAGTCACAAGATGGTGCCAAACAGTCTAAAACATAAAGCTGACTGGAAAAAAAAAGCACTGATGGAGTTATACACTAATCTGTGCATTATTCAGTCACAAGATGGTGCCAAACAGTCTAAAACATAAAGCTGACCAAACCAAAACCAGCTGATGGAGTATGCACTAACCTGCGCATTATTCAGTTAAAAGATGTCACCAAGCAGTCAAAACACAAAGCTGACAGAAACAAAACCAGCTTATGGAGTATACACTAACCTGAGAATTATTCAGTCACAAGATGTCACCAAGCAGTCAAAACGCAAAGCTGACAGGAAAGAAAAACAACTGATGGATTATAAATTAACCTGTGTATTATTAAGTTACAACATGGCATCAAACAATCATAACACAAAGCTGACAGAAAAAAAAAAACAGCTGATGGATCATACACTAACCTGTGCATTGTTTAGTTAAAAGATGTTGCCAAGCAGTCAAACCGCAAAGCTGACAGAAATAAAAGCAGCTGATGAAGTATACACTAACCTGTACATTATTCAGTTTCAAGATGGCGTCAAACAATCACAACACAAAGCTGACAGAAACAAAACCAGCTGATGGAGTATACACTAACCTGCGCATTATTCAGTTACAAGATGGTGCCAAATAGTCCAAAATGTAAAGCTGACCAAACCAATACGATTTTTAATGGATGTATAAATGGTTTAAAAATGCGTCATGACAGACAAGCAGATACATATGAATGAGGATGTAAATACATGCATGAGAACATATTCACTGGTAGTCAAGGTAATTCGAAGTTTCTGGATGAGCCTGTGTTATTTAGCAGTTGTTATTTCAGAATAACATATTTTAAAAGGTTACAACTGTCCAATCAAAATTAAGTATTCCAGACAGCATTGTAATTAATAAATTTTACATAATGTAGTGAAGCCCTGGGCGGCACAATGGCTCAGTGGTTAGCACTGTTGCCTCACAGCAAGAAGATCAATGGTTTGAGTCCCGGCTGGGTCAGTTGGCATTTCTGTGTGGAGTTTTCTTCATATTGGCGTGGGTTTCCTCCGGGTGCTCCGGTTTCCCCCACAAGTCCAAACACATGCGATGTTGGTGAATTGGGTAAGCTATATTGGTGTGAATGTGAGTGTGTATGAGTGTTTCCTAGTACTGGGTTGTGACTGGAAGGGCATCCAATGCGTAAAACACATGCTGGAATAGTTGGCGGTTCATTCCACTGTGGTAACATCTGGTAAATAGGGGACTAAGCCAAAGGAAAAGGAATGGATTTGTTCACTTGGTTGCTTTGTTTGTTTGTTCACTTGGTTGCTGTTTAAATTGAAGCTACTGCAGCATCAGTGTTCTGCATTATGAGCAAGTCTATGTTGTCAGTTCTCGAGTTTTAAAAAAAGGGCCCATGTTTTCTCCTAATACTCACAATGTTTGCAGCAATCTTTCAGTTTTTCCTTGCATGTGTTTCTCATAATGCTGAGCGTCTAGTCTTGCATGCATGTTTCGGTGTGAGGACCAGCCCTGTCTTTACAGCCCAGACTAATCAGCAGTAAATATTTCTTTTAAAAGGAGAAGAAGGCAAGGAGTTAAGCAGAAGAGAAGGGGAGGAGCCAGAAAGAAAGAGAAGACAAGAAAAGAGCTCTGGCTTTGACAAATGATCTAATAAAGGACAGGAGGATTATGGGCCCGGCGCCCACTGGGAAGAGGAAGCGAACGGGTAAATATTTTTAAAGGATGTCAATAAATTTGCAAAGCTGAAAGAAGCGTACATGGGGAAGGTCATCAGTAGCAGGCGGTATAGAAATGAGAAAGAGAGACAGATAGCATGAAGTATACATAGAGTCAACAACCTTTTATAATATACTTTGTGAGTTATCTGACAAAATAGAGATTCATCTACACTCAACGGCCACTTTATTAGGTACACTAATACTAGTATTGGCTTGGACTCTCTTTTGCCTTCAGAACTGCCTCAATCATTTGTGGCATAGATTCAACAAGATACTGGAAATATTCCTCAGAGATTTTGGTCCATATTGACATGATAGCATCACACAGTTTCTGCAGATTTGTCAGCTGCACATCCATGATGAGAATCTCCGCCACATCTCAAAGGTGCTCTATTGGATTGAGATCTGGTGACTGTGGAGGCCATTTGAGTACAGTAAACTCATTGCCATGTTCAAGAAACCAGTCTGAGATGATTCGCTTTATGACATGGAGTGGTATCCTGCTGGAAGTAGCCATCAGAAGATGTATACACTGTGGCCATAAAGGGATAGACATGGTCAGCAACAATCGTTGTAACAAGTGGTTATTTGAGTTACTGTTACCTTTCTATCAGCTGGAACCAGTCTGGCCATTCTCCTCTGACCTCTGGCACCAACAAGGCATTTACACCCACAGAACTGCCGCTCACTGGATATTTTTTCTTGTTCGGACCATTCTCTGTAAACCCTAGAGATGTTTGTGCGTAAAAAAATTCAGTAAATCAGCAGTTTCTGAAACACTCAGACCAGCCATGCCACGTTCAAAGTCACTTAAATCACCTTTCTTCCCCATTCTGATGCTCATTTTAAGCTTCAGCAGATCGTCTTGACCTTGTCTAGATGCCTAAATGCATTTAGTTGCTGCCATGTGGCTGATTACAAATTTGCGTTAACAAGCAGTTGGACAGGCGTACCTAATAAAGTGGCTAATGTATTATAATGTACGGTAATGTATTTTAATAAATGCTCACTAAAAAGTCACTAACTATAAACTCTGTGTGGATAATTTAAATTAGGCCATGTCCACGCTAATATTTTTTCATTTAAAATTGCATATTTTTCTATCACCTTGACCCGAACATTTGAATCAGTGAGTCTTTAACTGTAGCCTTATGCTGAGTTCAGACTGCATGATTTTCACAGTAGTCGTGTCACAGATGTTCTCACACTGCATGACTATCTGGGCTAGCATTTTGTCACTGCTTTGTTTACACTGCAGGATGGATCGGCGACAGGGAGTTTCACACTGCATGACTTCAAAATAAGAAGAATCGCAGACAACTTTGTCCAAACTACGTCTCACACCCAAAAACACGTAGTATATCTTTTGTTATTAACTACATAACGAGAAAGAAGCCGTTAATGGGGTAGAAAATGTACATATTTGCTCACCTGGCTTTGAAGGGAATTAGTAATTTCTCCTCAACTTTTTTATTGTTTGGCCGGGTTGGGTTGTGATATTGCTCACACGACACGTCAAACAGACACGGGGGCTCCTGCCAAATTTACACTCATTTTCCCTCCATTTCTTGTGTCCGAATAAACTGAAAATGAGCGCTTTTAACTTCTCCCTCAACCTCCCGCTGGCCTGCAGGTACCCACACTAGTGAATGCTGCTCTCTCATTGGCTGTAGGCGATCGCTGATGTTATTTTCAGTCAAAACATATTTCACACGGCATGATTTGAATCGCCGACAGCTCCAGATGTTCAGCACACCAAATATCTCCCGGGCATCGGCGACTCATCGGCGATTCTCTCAGATCGCGTCTTTGATAGTTCATATTGTGTGATTGTTAGTCGTGTGCACGAGCACCGATATGTCTGTGATTTCAGGCATTTGTCGGTTCTCAAAGGTTCTCAAAACCTGTCGGCGAGTCAAAATCGGGGCTAAAATCATGCAGTCTGAACTCGGCACTACTCTAAACCAGAGATGCTCAAAGTAGGTTTCGCGGGCCAAATATGGCCCATTGTAACCTTTAATTTGGCCCACTATCCCATCTGAGAAGAGAGTGAGAATGATGTGAGTGAGAATGATTAAAATATCTTTAACAAAGAGATCATCATTTCCAATTCAACATAACATTCTTTTGTTTGTTTTAATGCTGAGCTACACAAAAAAGCTAACTAAAATGAAATGTTTCAATTAAATAATGTAAATGAATCTGATTTGTAAAAATGTAAATACCTTCACTCGATGGAGAGAAAACTATGCAGAAGATATCGGCGAGCAAACCATGGCAAAAACTAGTGTAATTCTGATATAAATGAGATTGTTTTTGTTTTTAAGGTAATTTATAATAAAACATAAAAGAATATACCATATAAAGCAATGTTTTTTAGTAATTATTTAATGTCATTAAATAAATTAGGAAATCACCCATGGTAACTATATTTACCTTCGGACGACAAGCCATAATCAAGTTTGGTCTTTGGCCCTTTGTAAGAAAAAGTTTGGACATCCCTGCTCTAAACGAACCACTTGAATTACATTAATTATCTAGACTCGTTTTATCCTGATCATTAGACTCACTATGGATCTGGAAGTCAAAATTATTCGCCCTCCTGTGCATTTTTTGTTCTTTTTTTAAATATTTCCCAAATGATGATTAACAGAGCAAGGAATTTTCCACAGCATTTCCTAAAATATTTTTTCTTCTGGAGAAAGTCTTAATTGTTTTTTTATTTTCGGCTAGAATAAAAGCATTTTTATTATTATTTTTAACCATTTTAAGGCCAATATTATTAGCCCCTTTAGCAATATCTTTTTATTGCCTAGAGAACAAATCATCATTATAAAATGACTTGCCTAATTACCCTAACTTTAACCTAATTATGCCTTTAAATGTCACTTCTAGTCAAATATTATTTACTGTCATCATGGCAAAGATAAAATAAATCAGTGATTAGAGATGAGTTATTAAAACTATTATGTTTAGAAATATGCTGAAAAAAAGTCTTCTTTCCGATAAACAGAAATGGGGGGGGGGGGGGAATATTCAGGAGGGCTAATAAATCTGACTGTGCATCTTTCCCTCCTCCTCTTTCAGTTTTCCTTCTCCCGCGCTCGGCCTTTGAGCCTATAAATGTCGCGTCTTCTCACTTTCCCACAGCCTTCATGTGTGCTGGTTCGTCATCAGTCAGTTAAATCTGATTTAAGCGCTTCACCTGTGCTGGCCAGAGTTTGATGAGGTGAGGAGGATTGCTGGAGGTCAGGCCTGTGTGCACTTGCCCCGCAGACGGACAGATTACTGCAGATAAGAAGAAGAGGAGTTCCATTCTCTCTGTCAGGACATCAGAGCAGCTGTCTGAGCATCACACACACACACACACACACACACACACACACACACACATTTCTGTGCCTGCCGAAAAGAAAATGAATGAATGAATGAATTTATTATATTTATATTTTTTCTCTCTCTAAAAATGATTTAAAGAGCCCCTATTATGGGTTTGTGAAAATGAGCTTGCATGCAGTGTGTAACACAGCTCTAAGTGAAGTGAATTATCCATCTGAAAGTGCACAGTGTTTAAAACTATTGATTCATCTATAAAAGAGTCGACTCATAGTTCCTCAAATGAATCGCCGTGCTCATGAGTCTTTAGCTGTTTTGGCATGACGTGAACACAAAACATAAGCCCCGCCCATTTGTGCACGCGCAGCCCCGGGAGATTCGAAACCCCCAACCCCGCCCACAAACAACAGCAGCGAGCAAAGGTTGCCAGATTGAGCAGTTTTGAATTTGATTGTGCAGGTAAAAACCTTTTGGAGAGTGTTTGGATTGGAATCAGTCAGCTCCATCTGGCAACACAGAGAAGAGCACTGTGCTCGGCTGGATATTATAGGAAGTGTGCAGATGAACCAGAGATGAAACTGTGAAGAGTCAGTGGTTGAGGTTTATTTCTGCAGAAATGCCTCAGCATTATAGCCCAGCCTTGTGCTGTGTTCCCTCTGAGGAGTGCTTCTGAAATCTACACGCTTACAACGGAGGATTCGTCGGGCATTTGTTAAAGGAAGGATCAGAAAAGATGTATTCAAGGGCGGACTGGCCATAGGGAGCACCGGGACATTTCCCGGTGGCCTGACAGTGAATCTGGCCTGCTATCCAACAAGTTTTGAGTAAGTGCGATTAAAATGGTTGGCTTATTGTTTTCTCTAGCTTGTAAATGATACATTTAATTGTGTTTTGTAACTTGTAACCGCTTGTAGTGTATCTGGTTAACTTGTATTCTCATATCACGTCTAAAAGCACGTTGTAAACGGGACGCGTGCCGCTTTGTTTATGGATTAAAATGCGTTTGTGAGCTTGTGTTCCTCTGCCGTTTGTCGTTGCTATGGCTACATCAGCTCTCCTACACACGTGCGGCGGTCCTGTTTCATAATGGTTCAGCTTTTGCTGCTGTGTGCACTAATACTGAATGTGTGTCGCTGCTTTTTACTTATGGTTAATAATAGAGTAATATGCTGGGAGACCGGGGGGTTAGTTTCAGGGGTGAGGTGTCTGAAATACGGGTGACTCCCGGGAAAAACGAGTGTTGGCAGATATACTCACGCACACACTATGACTACTTCAATATTGATAAGCCGTGGTGGGCATTCTCTCGTGCTGAATGATGTCGACCAATCGCAACAGACTGGGTCATCGGTCCAATTAGCGCAGTTTAGAATCGCGCTAAGGAGGGGTTTTGGAACAAATGAATCGCTGATCGATTCATATAGGAGTCGCTGGGATAATGAGGTAAAGATAACTGCATATTATAAGACAATGAAAGTGTTTTTGACCATGCATGCATATTAGCCTGCTGTTGGAGACCCCCAAAACCAAAATATGACCCTTTTTAATGTATAATTGGGGCTCTTTAAAAATACTATATATACTATTTTATGTTTAATGAAAAAAATATATTATTAATTTAATCAAATAAGGTTGAATTAAGAACATTAATCTCAGACTTATTCACTATAACAGTAATATGTTACTGAACTAAACGTAACCTTTCACACGTTTCGGTTCAGCAAATTCAGGACCTCCCAAGATTCAGTCTTGAACAACAAACTATTACATATTTAAATGTGAATTGATGGCTGAAGGTCAGACAAAAGTATGGCATTACAATAACAGATTAAAACAGAATCAAATCAAATAAGCTAATGTGATTTAGACAAAAAGTAAACATATTACTGCATTGGGTGTTAACCCAGACACACTTCAGGAACGAAAAATAATAAGAGGAAAAAGTCATCAAATTCAATTTGAGACCTCCCTGAATGTGTGAATAAGAGCAGTCTGAAATAAAATAAAATAAAATAAAAAATAAATAAATAAATGCGACACAGTGGCGCAGTAGGTAGTGCTGTCGCCTCACAGCAAGAAGGTCGCTGGATCGAGCCTCGGCAGGGTCAGTTGGCATTTTGTGTTGAGTTTGCATGTTCTCCCCGTGTTTGTGTGGGTTTCCTCCAGGTGCTCCGGTTTCCCCCACAGTCCAAAGATATGCGGTACAGATGAACTGGGAAAGCTAAATTGTCCGTAGTGTATGTGTGTGTGAATGAGAATGTATGGATGTTTCCCAGAGATGGGTTACAGCTGGAAGGGCATCCACTGCGTAAAACAAATGCTGGATAAGTTGGCAGCTCATTCCGCTGTGGCGACCCCAGATTGATAAAGGGACTAAGCTGAAAAGAAAATGAATGAATGAAAATGAAATAAAATAAAATAAGGCGCCACGGTGGCGTAGTGAGTAGCAAGTTCGCCTCACAGCAAGAAGGTCGCTGGTTCGAACCTCGGCTGGGTCAGTTGGCATTTCTGTGTGGAGTTTACATGTTCTCCCCGTGGTCGCGTGGGCTTCCTTCAGGTGCTGCGGTTTCCCCCACAGTCCAAACACATGCGGTACAGGTGAATTGGGTAAGCTAAATTGTCCGTAGTGTATGAGTGAACGAGTGTGTATGGATGTTTCCCAGAGATGGGTTGCAGCTGGAAGGGCATCCGCTGCGTAAAACAAATGCTGGATAAGTTGGCGGTTCATTCCGCTGTGGCGACCCCAGATTATTAAAGGGACTAAGCCGAAAAGAAAATGAATGAATGAAAATTAAATTAAATTAAATAAGAAGTTTTGCAGTCCAATAATTTTGCGATCAAAATAAAACCACTCTGATGTGAATTCATTCATTTGTCTTTGGCTCAGTCCCTTATTTATCAGTGGTCACTGCAGTGGAATGAACAACCAACTATTACAGCATATGTTTTACACAGCAGATACCCTTTCAGCCACAACCCAGAACTGGGAAACACCCCTACACTCTCACATTCACACATGCACTCATACACTACGGCCAATTTAGATAATCAATTACCCTATACTTTAGCACATGTTTGGACTGTGGGGGAAACCGGAGCACCCGGAGGAAACCCACGCCAACACGGGGAGAACATGCAAACTCCACACAGAAATGCCAACTGGCTCAGTCGGGACTTGAACCTTCTTGCTGTAAGGCGACAGTGCTAACCATGTCATCTAAATGTTTTTTTTTTTTTCTCACAATAAAGACTCTTTTATAAAATGTTAACTTTCTATGAGGGTTAAAGTTTCCTCATAGAGACTTCGATGCCAATAAAGAGCCCTTATTTTGATGAACGTCGCTGGACAGTGTAGGATCAAAGGACAAGATTAAATCCTCGAAACAGTAAAAGTGAAAGCTGCAGTAGCTGTGGGATATACAGTATGTGCCAGAAGCTCCAGCAGAAGCTCTTCTGGCCGACAGTGATGATGAAGGAGAGTTAATCTGTGCTAAAGAGCCTTCAGAGGCGCCTGTCTCTCGCAGATCAATCTTCCCCTGGAGCTCCTCGTTCATCAACACAAGCCAAGACAATATTTTTCACTACATTTGTTGCCTTTCGAGTGCTATTTCTGTGCTGGTGTAGTGTTGATCCACCAGTAGAACAACTGTGTTGTTCTACAAGCCATGTTTTTGCCAATTGAAGGCAAACGATCAGCCCTTTATATGAAATACATATAAATGATTCATACCCCTGGCAAATTCTGACTTTAAGTTACTTTTATTTAACCAGCAAGTATTATTTTGGACCATAAAGGACACAGGCTTCTCCCAAAACACACAAACGCACAGCAAAAAAGCTAAAGAAATTATAGAAAACAAAAAAATAGTGTTTTGCAGTGGCCCAATCAGAGTCCTGACTTAAACCCAATTGAGAATTGGAGGGACCTAAAGATCAGGGTTATGTCAAGGAAACCCTCCAACCTGAAAGAGTTAAAGCTCATTGCTAAAAATAAATGGACATGCAAACAGCTGGTTTGGATTGTTGTGACAGCTAATAAAAGCTTTTCTACTGATTATTGAGGAGGTTATGAATCATTTTAGACTGGACACTCTTTATTTAAAGGTAAATAAAAGCTGAGAAATATATATTTTTTCCCCACAATGATGCTTCTTGTACATTGCCTTATTATCTTTTGGGAGAAGCCATTGTCATTTCCTAATTAACCTAATTAACACTATTAACCTAGTTAAGCCTTTAAATAGCACTTTTAAGTTTTCTTGAATAAATATCTAGTAAAATATTAAGTAAGGTCATCATGGCAAAGAAAAAAACTAATCAGTTGTTATAACTATTATGTTTACAAACGTAATGAAAAAATCGAAGAATTCTAATAATTTTGTATGTATAAGTCAGTCAAGCTCGAAATGATTCATACCACTGGCAAATTCTGACTTTAAATTACTTTTATTTAACCAGCAAGTATTATTTTGGACCGTAAATGACACAAGCTTCTCCCAAAACACACAAACACACAGCAAAAGTGCTGAAGAAATGGTTAACAAACAAAAAAGAAATTGCGTTTTGCAGTGGCCCAGCCAGAGTCCTGACTTAAACCCAATTAAGAATCTGTGGAGGGAGCTAAAGATCAGGATTATGTCATGGAGACCCTCCATACAGAAAGAGTTAAAGCTCATCGCTTAAAAAAATGGACACATACAGTATACCAGTGGAGACATGCAAACAGCTGGTTTTGATTATTGTGACAGGCAATAAAGGCTTTTCTACTGATTAATGAGGAGGTTATGAATAATTCTAGACTGGCCACTTAAATAAAAGCTGAGAAATAGATATTTTCCTACAATGATGCCTCTTGTACATCAGCTTTCAAGCTTGACTTTATATACAGTATATATATATATATATATATATA
>CAIGQQ010031496.1:2447834-2464584 GCA_903798035.1 Danio albolineatus
CCACATTCCTACAGGACAGGGATCTGCTGGGATCTCAGAGATGTTGGGTCTGCTTTTGAGAATTAGATTGGATCTTTAAAACCTGTTACAAGGTGAAGGTGCGAAAGGAGACTTCACTCAAAAAATGTTTGTTGAAAATACTTATTTAAAATGAGCTGAAACAACACAATTCTTGAGACATTAGTTATGTTTCCATCCAGCTATTTTTATTCGCATTTTGGATACGCGCATAAAAAAAATCGGTTAATGGAAATGCCAGGATGCTCATACATTTTGAAAATGTGCATAAAGAATGTATGCACATGCGTGTCAGGATTGCCTTCTGAGGCACAAGTCATTTATTAAATGAAGAAAAGATTGAAACAGCTTCTCCTACTGCAGCAAATTACGTTTTTACTGTTGATATTTCCCGCCAGTTAATCAGGAAGTGACGATTTTGTCCGCTTTGACTCGTTGGATGGAAATGCTGCTTTATTCACACGTCTTCTATGCCATAATCCAGTTTTGCGCATGAAGTTCATTCGCATTTTTGGATAGAAACATAGCTAGTGTAATTGTTTTATGTTTAATCCACTTAAATTTGTATAAAATAATAAGTTAAATTAATACCTTCATGTCGTCCCAACACAATTCATTTGTGTGGAAGCCACACAGAGTTCCACACAATTCAATCAATGGATTAAGTAAACTTAACAATTTTAATAAATTTATCTGGATTGAACATTAAAAAAATAAGTTGTCCCGATGAAATATCAAGAATTGTGTTGTTTCAGCTCATTTTAAATAGGTAGGTTGAACAAGCACAAAAAAAAGAAAAGAAAAAAAAAGAATCGAGTGTACACACATCTACAATTAAGCAACCAACTTGCAACCAAATGTAAAATAAATAGTAAATATTAAAGCATGGAAAGTTACTCTGAAACTAATATACAAAAAACAATAAACATTGCATGCACACGCATGTTTACACATGTAAAGTTGCTAAAACAGATGCATGTCGAATCCATAACAGTGCAAATGGACATGCTGACACAAAAACAACCCAGAGGAGGATGCATTAATTATATAGTGCCTCTGTGCATTGCTATATGCAGGTAAAAACAAATGCAAAGTTGCTCAAACTGACATATCAAATACACAACTCAATGCATATCAACACAAGAGCATGCACAACAACATTTAAAGAGGTCCTATTATGCAAAACTCACTTTTATAAGGGGTTTAAACACAATTGTGTGGAAGCAGTCTGTGAATATAAGCAGCCTCTAATGGTAAAGATGTATTAGTTTTATTTTTTATAATCACTCTTGATAAAAACAGTCTGCAGAAACAGTTTGATTGACATTCTCCCTTTGTACAGGTCATCAGAGGGGAAAGCCCCGCCCACTAGTGGCCATCTCTCCCTTATTAGGTTGCTAGTCTTTTTTTCGAATCTGCCACTATGCATTTATAGCTCCGCCATCTTTTAAAAAGAACAACATTTCATTTAGGCAGAGGCAAGCAAAAACAAATGTAAAGTTGCTCAAACTGACATATTAAATATACAACACAATGTATATCAACACAATAAGATTATGCACGAACATTTAAAGAGGTCCTATTATGCAAAACTCACTTTCATAAGGGGTTTAAACACAGTTGTGTGGAAGCAGTCTGAGAATATAAGCAGCTTCTAATGGTAAAGATGTACTAGTTATATTTTTTTAGAATCACTCTTGATAAAAACAGTCTGCAGAAACACTTTGATTGACATTCTCCCTTTGTACGTGTCATCAGAGGGGAAAGCCCCGCCCACTAGTGACCATCTCTCCCTTATTAGGATGCTAGTCTTATTTTTGAATATGCCACTATGCTAACACACATGTGTCTATAGCTCCGCCCTCTTTTAAAAAGAGCAAAATTTAATTTATCTTAAAGCAAAAGTTACCAAAAGGCACAATTAGGATCAGATCCTAAAAGGGTCAGATTCAGAGCGGTATAAAACCTTATTTGTGTAGCATTTTGAGCTGAAACTTCACATTTACACTCATTATTTTACGTCTTGTAAAAAAGGGGCACAATTGGTCCCCTTTAAACAAGCAAAGCTGCTCTGAAACTGTCAAATATTCAAGCTAATAAACAGTGTACACTTTTATGAACAGTAATCCCACTTTAACACTGCAGATCCTGCAATGTGTCTACTGCAGATGCGCACATTGCGATATCAATGCTGAAATTACATATCATGCAAAGTTGCTTAAACTGATGCATGTCAATTTTTGAGAGTGCATACATATACACTACCTGCCAAAAGACCAACTGGAACCCGCATGGACCCAAGATTCTCACAGAAATCAGTCCAGTTTGGTGAAGGAAAAATCATGGTTTGGGGTTTCATTCAGTATGGGGGCGTGCGAGAGATCTGCAGAGTGGATGGCAACATCAACAGCCTGAGGTATCAAGACATTTGTGCTGCCCATTACATTACAAACCACAGGAGAGGGTAAATTCTCCAGCAGGATAGCGCTCCTTCTCATACTTCAGCCTCCACATCAAAGCTCCTGAAAGCAAAGGAGGTCAAGGTGCTCCAGGATTGGCCAGCCCAGTCACCAGACATGAATATTATTGAGCATGTCTGGGGTAAGATGAAGGAGGAGGCATTGAAGATGAATCCAAAGAGTATTGATGAACTCTGGGAGTCCTGCAAAAACGCTTTGCCATTCCAGATGACTTTATTCATTAGTTATATGAGTCATTGCGGAGATGTATGGATGCAGTCCTCCTCCAAGCTCATGGGAGTCATACACAATATTAATTCTGTTTCCGCTCTACCATAACTTTATATTTTATGCTGTACATTATTTCTAAGTAAAAAGACTTTTGTCTAAGCAAAAGTCAGACCTCACTGTCCTAATTAAATCCTTAAAAATCAAGACATGATTATATTTTATTTTGCTAAAGTGAAGTTTATTTATAAACCAATTTGGAGAGAATCACGTGCAGATGATTGCTTGCAGCTGGTCCCGCATTATTTAATTCATGATTCACCAATCAGACAATTCCTAAGCCACTATATATACCATAAGCTCCATATCACAGCCATCTTTATTTTACCCCTACTCCTCCTCCTTTCCTAGATGGGTGGCACGGTGGTCCAGTGGTTAGCGCTGTTGCCTCACAGCAAGAACGTCTCTGGTTCTAGTCTTTACCAAGCCAACTGATGTTTCTTAGCGGAGTTTACACGTTCTCCCCGTGCTCACGTGGGTTTCCTTCAGGTTCCCTGGTTTCCTCCCACCGTCCAAAAATATGCAACTTAAGTTAATTGACTGATCCAAATCGGCTACATAGACATGCTCCTATAAGTAGTTATCTTTTCATAGCGATCACTATCTGTTCATTAGCTACCCGCAGCGGAGTTCTCGAGATCTACTTGAGCTCAAACTCTCCTCTCGCCTTGTGAACGGGAGGGAGCCCTGGGCTCGAGGATCTTATGAGCTCAGGGCTCTCTCCCGGGACAACATGCCAAACACGCTTTATAATCAATCATCAGCTGTAAACTCTTGAAATAAGCGTGATCTAGAGGCCTTTGCCTTTCAAATAAGCCACTTCTGATGCCAAATGATCCACTAGAAGTCAAGTTATTATTGGTTGTTCCTAAATCTTGGACTTTTGTCAGGTAGTGTAGAAGAAGATGCATTGCAGCATTTACACGCATGCATCATGCATAACATTTCAGCTCAAACTGATACAGATATACCACTGAATACAGTGCGTTTTGCATACCAGCACAAAAAAGCGCCCGCAGCAGTGCGCATTAAACATTCAGTGCCTCCATGCATGAGTGCCATGCGGTTCTTTGAAGCCAAGCACGTCTCAATAAGGGCTGACAGTATGCATCAGCTCCTGCCAAAGAGACAGCAAATCGGCCCATTAGCCCACCCAAAGCTGTCCAACAGCCCGCCTGTCGACACACACCATTCACACTGCTCCTTCAGCCAGGAGGGAAGACTAATTTACTTTTCCACTTCACTGCAATAGAAAAACAACAGCCCTGCAGTGCCCAAACAAAAGAGCCACTTGAGAGGTGATAGCAGCACCTCTGGAAGCTTCCACGCTCTCAGATAAAGCCTATTTAGCAAACACACATGCGCACTCTCTCTCTCTCAGAGTGTAAATAGCTCCCAGTGTTGTTTTTAGGGCTCAGAAGGACCCGCTTCGAGAGTGAATCAGTGTGTTTGAAGTCGGAGACGGCTTGGATTTATGGTTGTCTCCATCTCTTCTTACCCCTTTCACTGACATATAAAGAGGCCCGAGATGTCTTTGAGGAGGTGCAGAGAGGTTCTGTCAGAATAATAAAGCTGCCTGTAAATGTACACTTTCAGGTCCTTTAA
Organism: Danio albolineatus; assembly: GCA_903798035.1. Classification (NCBI taxonomy): domain Eukaryota; kingdom Metazoa; phylum Chordata; class Actinopteri; order Cypriniformes; family Danionidae; genus Danio; species Danio albolineatus. Next base: position 2,452,205 of record CAIGQQ010031496.1, read on the forward strand.
ACGTTTATGCACTTTTGCTTACTGTTACTGAATTTCGGGCCACTTTCTGGACAGAGAATTGCCGTTTTCTGCTACTGTCCAGTCAAACCAGCCCTGTATCTTAGGTGATGTTATTTGTAAATGCTGTGTAAAAGTAACAGTAACAGTACATCCCATTCATCTATGTAATACGGAAGTCCTAAGAGGCCATGCATTAAAATATTTTTTCTTTCTTGTTATGTAGTGATCACGACTTAATTATCTCGTGATCTCGACATAACAACTCGTTCTCTTGTGATCTCAACAAAACAAAAAGTTGTCATGTCGTGATAACGACTTAATTTTCTCGTTATCTCGATATAACAAAAAGTTCTGCTTATTCTCAAACTTAACTGCACATCTCTTACCATTTCTCTGGTCAGCGGCAAACCATTTAAACGGCACCTTTCTAGCATCATTCTATAACCGTGCAGACGTCCCGGTCCTTCAAGCTGACTGGCAGTGAAACTGACGATACTCTCAGGGTCGCTATATCTTCGACGATAAAGGCAGAGAGCCGAAAGCCTCCTTCTCAACTGTCGGACACTGATATAGAAACTGTCAATCACTGAAAGGCATAGAACTATCTCAGTTTGACTCAGTCCCTGGTCAAAATAAAAGCCAATGCGTTCGTACATGATGTTTCGTAGGCGTTTGCCTATGGAACTCAGAATAAGCAGAACTTTTTGTTATGTCGAGATCACGAGAAAATTAAGTCGTGATCACGACATAACAAGAGAGAAAAAATATTTTAATGCATGGCCTCTTAGGACTTCCGTAATGTAAACACACGAAAACAACATTATCATTATACTAGACACTGTAAAAAGCTCATTTCCAGCCACTAGACTGTTCAGAAAGGGTATTGGAGTGTCATCGAGTGACAGAATGTTGTGGGACAGCTACACAGGAGTTATTATTATGGATTATAGATTATATATTGATTACAAATTTAGCGTTTTTTTTTTCATTTTAGTGTTTTTTTTTTAAAGACCATGACTGTAAACCACGAACACGGTTATGAATGTGTTAAACATGTGCTTGCTTGTTTTAAAAATTCGCAATAATGACAAAAAAATACTAATTTGTGCATTTCCTGACTTCTTTGTGCAGCCATGCTGCTGTTGTAGATGGTGTATTCTGGGAAATATTTGTACCCCTTGGTTTTTGTGGTCCTGGAAAAATCTCTCTTTGAAGGGGTGTCCAGCCCTTCCCCTTAGCCATATGCCTTTAAGCTAAAGAGAACTGAGACAGCCCTACCCCTTCATATGAACAAACAAAATGAGGGGTAGGGGGGTAAGAGGAAGGGCTAAGGGGTAGAATTGGGATCGGGCCTTAGTGTGGATGAAGAAAAGATTTGAAAATTAGTTTTTAGACAAAAATGCCATTTTCACATATTTTCCAAAGTTTGAGCCTCTATAATCCTGCCAGCTAGCTCTAAGGCTGTGTCCTTCACATTCATCGATTAATGACTGCACTTATTCAAAAACAAACAGCGGCATTTTAAAAATGTATATTTTTTATCAATTTCCCCGTTAATATATAGCCAATATATCTTGGTGCATTTGAACAAACATTAATAAACATATACATATTTATTAAAATAATATTTTAGTCACCAAGCATTTTTAGAAATAGAAAGATAATGCATTTACATTCAAGTGAAAACTATTTAATTTTTTTGTTTCTCTTGATTTTTCATCTTTTTTATTTTATTTTATATTTTTTTTCCCAAGGGCGCCACAGAGGCGCAGTGGGTGGCATGACAGCAAGAAGCTTGCTGGTTTGAGCCTCGGTTGGGTCAGTTGGGATTTCTGTGTGGAGTTTGCATGTTCTCCCCGTGTTGGCATGGGTTTCCTCCGATTGCTCCGGTTTCCCCCACAAGTCCAAAGACATGCGTTATAGGTGAATTGGGTAGGCTAAATTGTCCGTAGTGTATGTGTGTGAATGAGAGTGTATGGGTATTTCCCAGTGATGGGCTGCAGCTGGAAGGGCATCCGCTGCGCAAAACATATGCTGGATAAGTTAGCGGTTCATTCCGCTGAGGTGACCCCGGATTAATAAAGGGACTAAGCAGAAAAGAAAATGAATGAATGGATAAACTTTTACTTTACTCGCACTACATTTTTAGGCAAGTAATGGTTCTTTAACTTGAGTGTGATTTTTCAGTACTCTTTCCACCGCTGTCAAATTGTAACATTGCATTATTTCACTCAAGCTCATCTTATTGCACTGTATAAAATCTAATGAATGCATTAAGTGGGGTTTATTATTCGAGAGGACCACGTGCTTATGATTGAACACAGCTGGTACCACATCAGCTCTGCATATTGCACCAATCAGACGGATCCTGACACACTATAAATAACCAGGGCTATCTACTCCGGTCATCTTCGTCTTGAAGAATCCCCCCTTCCACCCCAACTCCTCCCCTTCTCTGATAGGGCGGCACAGCGGCCCAGTGGTTAGAACTGTTGCCCCACAACAAGAACACCACTGGTTCGGCCCCTCCCCGAGCCAGTCTGCATTTCTGTGTGGAGTTTGCATGTTCTCCCCGTGTTCGCGTGGGTTTCACCTGGGTTCTCCGGGTTCCTCTCACCGTCCAAAAACATAAGTAAATTGACTACTTTAAAATAGCATCTTAAAGCAACTCTAGTCAGATATATCTCAGCACGTTCACACGCAGGGGAGTTCTCGAGAATTACCTGAGCTCAAACTCTCCTCTCGCCCTTTAAACAGGAGGGAGCCCCAGGCTCAAGGATATTCTGAGCTCAGGGCTCTCTCCAGGGACAGCATGCCAAATACGCTTTATTATCAATCATCAGCTAAGTGTGAACTCTTGAAATAAGCATCATCAATAAATTGAAACACACTAAAACATTAATATTATTCATTGGATTTACTAAAAATATTTTAAAGTAACTAGACCAAACAATTTATATGGGCTGAATATAAACAAACAGATGAAGTTGAACATTACTACATTTAATTAGCTTGTTCAAATTCAGCCCATATAAATAGTTTGCAACTACCTTATAAAAACATTGAGCAAATCCAATGAATCATTTCTTTTTCAGTGCAGGAGAATCTTGTGGGAAGGAAAATCTCTCATTGCTCGTGCTCTGCTTGTGTAAACAATCAGGTTAATGAAGCCCACCACTCCTAATCCCTGCTGCCCCTCTATAACCCACCCACCTCTGACTCGCTTAATCCCAGCACACAACCCGACCTGTCAATCATCAGCCCGGGGCGAGTTTGTGTGTGTGTGTGTGGATCAAGGTGAATTTCAGAGCTCAATCATACTCAAGCCCAGCGCAGGGCAAAGAGGAGCACAAGTTTAATCAGCTCCACATGCATGGGTTTGAGCAGAATGAGGCACTTCAGCAGCGTTACAAACACTTACATCATGACCCGCTGCTCCGGCCTTTAGAATCAAGGCATTTATGGGACTCATTACTGGCGCATACGAGTGCAGCACATGCCACACATGATGACAAGCCTGAGAGAGAGAGAGATTTATCACGATTATGATCAGTGTTTTGGGGTAACGCTAGTTACGTAATAATATTACTTTTCTAAATAACAAGTAACGTAACGTATTTATTAAAAAAAAACAAGTATTAATATTTGATTAGTTTTTAGTTTAATTAATGAGCTTATAAAATTAAAGTAGTCACAATGAATCATGCAGTCACTGAGAGATTGTGTACATTATTTTGAATGCATTTCAAGAGTTCACACAACATAACAACAAGATGTAATGATTGATTATAAAGCTTGTTTGACATGCTGTCCTGAGACAGAGCCCTGAGCTCATAAGATCCTCGAGCCCGGGGCTCCCTCCTGTTTGCAGAGCAAGAGGGGAGTTTGAGCTCAGGTAGACTTGAGAACTCCCCTGCTGTAGTAGCTAACGAACAGATAGTGATTGCCCTTAAGAGATAACTACACTGTAAAAAGTGATTAGTAACTTAATGCGAGTAAACCAATAGCTTTTAAAGCAAGACGTTGACTTCACAAAAACAAAGTAAACCCATTGTAACTAGGAACTGTTATGTTGATTTAATTTTTATAATTATGCTTATTGTACTTGCCCTTTGACATCCATGAACGAGACAGAGAGTTTCCGACAGGTGCTTCTTTCTTTATTTTTTGCTCAAGACGAGAGCCATTAAACTTTTGTTGCATAGCACCGTTAAACTACACAAATAAACAACAAAAATCAATAAATACAACTCGTATACAAAAAAAAAATGACAAATAAAGATACAATGTACAGCTATGTAAATGTAAAACTAAACAATGTAAAACTAAACGATGAAGTATATGAAGACAGTTTGAAACAGCTAATAACATGTAGAGGTCACGATTAAGTATACATACAAACTAACTCATATGGCTTAAATAATCAGCTTCACATACCTCGCTCTGCTTTACCAAAGGGTTTTAAGATTTAAACTGAGCAGGATTAAGCCTCCTTTCTTCATAATTCGCTACTCATCTCCATGAACTGCACAGAAACAGGCATCGATCCTCTTTTCTTTGCTAGTCTGACTAACCTATTTGTTACCCGGACTACAAAAAAACACGTGACATGAACAAATTTAAAGTGGTATAATCATTTAGTGGTCACTTACAGTACTCGCATTGTTTTTAAATAATAAAAGTAAACTACTCCATTTTCTCCAATTCATCTTTATTATATTTAGATTTGTTTCTTTTCCAGCTTTTCTGTATCTAGCAAAATGACAATAACTAAAATACTTCTGCTCTTCCAGACTCCAGCATAGGACGATAGCCATTTTCAAGTTATACCATGGTTTGGAAAAGTCAAGGTTTAAAAACCACCAAGATTTTCTGTAATACCGTTCCTAAAGGTATGTGTAGGATTTTAATTTATTTATTTATTTATTTTGGTTGTTGTTGTTTTTTAGGACAACAGTCTCTCCAGCAGAAAAGATCTCCAAAGATGCCATTCTAAATTGTAAAGAAATCATTGTTTTTTAAAACAAATGTAGACAGCAGAAGTCAATGATTCATTTTCTTTATTTAGCCTGACATGTTTACTGCTCCAAAATATATTAAATGTTTCTTAAAATAAAATATATTGTGTTTTTTATCAAGACACTTAAAAATAATATATTTTAGAACAGTAATCACAATATCGTCAAACCGTGATTTTTTTTATTTTTTATTTTTATCCAAGGTTATCATACCGTCAGAATCTTATACCGGTCCATGTCTACAGCGTGTCTTCTAAATTCAATACGGGCTATAAATGTAGATTTTAAAGACTTAATGAAGCACCAAATATGTAATATTGTGATAATTACAGTAATCATTTGAAAACAGACATGCTAAAGTAGTCTAACACTGTAAAAAGGGATTAGTTGACTTTAAAATGTGAGTACAATTAGCATAATTATAAAAATTAAGTCAATGTAACAGTTCCAAGTTACAATGGGTTTACTTACATTATCTTTGTGAAGTCAACTTGTTGCTTTAAAGGCAATTGTTTTACTCGCTTTAAGTAGCTAATAGCAGTGTACTTACTAGGAGCATGTCTATGGTGCTGATTTGGATTAGTCAATTAACTTAATTTGTGTGTTTTTGGACGGTGGGAGGAAACCGGGGAACGCGGGGGAAACCCACATAAGCACGAGGAGAACGTGTAAACTCCACACAGAAACGTCAGCTGGCTTGGTAAGGAGTAGAACCAGAGACGTTCTTGCTGTGAGGCAACAGTGCTAACCACTGGGCCACCGTGCCACCCATCTGGGAAAGGAGGAGGAGTAGGGGTGGAAGGGGGGATTCTTCAAAACGAAGATGGCTGTGATATGGAGCTTATTTATAGTAGCTTAGGAATCGTCTGATTGGTGAATAATAAATTTTGTATAATGCAGGACCAGTTGTGTTCAATTATAAGCACGTGATCCTCTCGAAATTAGCTTATAAATAAACTTCACTGAAGAAAAGGAAAAGGGGATTATAGTCTCAATGGACTGTGATTTTACTTAAGACAAATAGTACAAAAGCAGCAAACACATTGCTTTAAACCTTCAATCACTTGTATATACGCTATACATATAGCTCTGCACTGTAAAAAGTGATTAGTTACGTAAAGTGAGTAAACCAATTGCCTTAATATCAACAAGTTGACTTCTCAAGCATAATGTAAGTAAACCCATCATAACTTGGAACTGTTGACTTAATTTTTATAATTATGCAAATTGTCCTCACTAAAATATAAATAAACTAATCACTTTTTCCAACACAGGCTCATTCTGAAAACGTAGTCCTATGTACGTTTCTGGAGACCGCACATTATGTAGTCAGAGGTACGTATGGCTGCGTTTCATTTTTTAAACAAATGCTACGGGGTGGTATGAAACCGTTCCTTTTGGCACTTACCAGCTGATCGCTTACCTCTGTATGGATGACTCTCCCACTGCAATCAGTTTGTCCCGTTAGCTCGCCATGTTCGTCGTCGGACTTGAGACGCAGAGAGGAGTTGATTGTGACGATGGGGTTTGGATCCAGTGAAGAGCGGTTCTAGAAAGCAGGTAAGACAAAAACAGAATCCAAATAATAAAATTAAGCAGTAAATAACAGGATGAGAATGTGGTAAAATCTGAAAACGTGGTAAAAATGAGACAAGGGCTTCTCTTTTTTCCGGATCACTTTTGAAAATTGTTGGTTGGGTCAATCACTAAAATTTTGATTGGGTTTAGGGAAGGAGGAGGGTGGGTCAGTCGATTGGTCGGTCAGTCAGTCAGTCATTACGGTCTCTGGTGGGTTTACGTGAGAACAGCAGGGCAAATGGCATTTACAAGAGACATTTGAGATCTCAAAAAGTGTACGCAGTGGCCTCTCATGGATTCACAAAAACAAAAAGTGCAAAAATATGTACCTCCCAGGATGTATTTCGCGGCCTCCAGAAATGTACATAGGACTACGTTTTCAGAATGAGCCTGGGTTGACTTTTAACCAATATATCTTTGTATATAAGGGGCGCCACGGTGGTGCGTGAGTAGCACGTTCGCCTCACAGCAAGAAGGTTGCTGGTTCGATCCCCGGTTGGGGCAGGTCTCGGTTGGGCCAGTTTGCATTTCTGTGTGGAGTTTGCATGTTCTCCCCGTGGTTGCGTGGGTTTCCTCCGGGTGCTCCGGTTTCCCCCACAGTCCAAAGACATGCGGTACAGGTGAATTGGGTAAGCTAAATTGTCCATAGTGTATGTGTGCGAATGAGAATGTATGGATGTGTTTCCCAGAGATGGGTTGTGGCTGGAAGGGCATCCGCTGCGTAAAACAAATGCCGGATAAGTTGGCGGTTCATTCCGCTGTGGCGACCCCGGATTAATAAAGGGACTAAGCCGAAAAGAAAATGAATGAATGAATCTTTGTATATATATATATATATATAATTAACACTTGTGAATCACTTAATACCCAAACTGTTCATTAACAGATATATTTCACAGTATATTTATATATTCAAACAATGTTTATTATAATTCTAGATAATTTTATTACACTTTTAATATCAGTTTGCATTTATTTACTGTATTAATTTCAATAATACAATTGTATATTCTTTATTTACGTATTTTCCCATTGGGGTGAACGTGGTGTGATTTTATCAGATCCATCCTCAAAGTGTTTGTGTGCTCTGTTTTGGTAAGAGGTGCAGGAATTCTGTTGCCGTAACCTCAGTGCTGTAACCTCAAGCAAACCTGTTGTTATATAAATATACATTATGTACCCTGTGCCTCTAGTTACCTCGGGGCCGTGAAATGGGTGTTAACCAGCAACACCGTCTCTTCCTAAAGAAGTGTTTACAAATCTGTTCCCTACTTAAAACCTTTAAAACAAGCCTCGAGAGCAAACAGAGCTGCGAGCTTCAGAGGTGAACGCAGATCTGGAGTGCCATTGTTTTCATCCCCAGAGAAACGTTTATTATAAGCAGAGCAGAATGAGGCGGATCCATTACACCATCATCACTTTCATCCTCAAGGATAGACCCAGTGGTTTCATATATACCACAGCCGTGCCATGTTCTTTGACCTGAGAAAACGTGAAGTTTTGTTCTGGTAGGACTGGTATGTTCTTAAAAGTGACTGGTATGTTCTTAAAAATGCGTTTTTATAAAACTGCCGCCACAGTGGAATGAACCGACAACTATTCCAGCATATGTTTTACACTGCGGATGCACTTCCAGCCGCAACCCAGTACTGAGAAACACTCATACGCTCTCGCATTCACACACACACTCATACAGTACACTATGGGCAATTTAGTTCATCCAATTCACTCACAGCGCACGTGTTTGGACTGTGGGGGAAATGCAACGTGGTCCAGCCGGGACTCGAATCAATGACTTTCAAGAGTTCACACTTAGCTGATTCTTGATTATAAAGCTTACTTGGCATGCTGTCCCGGAAGAGAGCCCTGAGCTCAGAATATCCTTGAGCCCGGGGCTCCCTCCCGTTTAAAGGGCGAGAGGAGAGTTTGAGCTCAGGTAAGTCTCGAGAACTCCCCCCGCTTGTGAATGTGCTGAGATATATCTGACTAGAGTTGCTTTAAGAGGCTATTTAAAAGTTGTCAATTTACTTATGTAGTATGTTTTTTGGATGGTGGAAGGAAACCGGAGGACCCGGGGAAAACCCACGCGAACACGGGGAGAACATGCAAACTCCTCACAGAAACGCCGACTAGCTCGGGGAGAGGCCGAACCAGCGGTGTTCTTGCTGTGAGGCAACAGTGCTAACCACTGGGCTGCCGTGCCGCCCTATCAGAGAAGAGGAGGAGTTGGGGTGGAAGGGGGGATTCTTCAAGACGAAGATGACCGGAGTAGAAAGCCCTGGTTATTTATAGTGTGTCAGGATTCGTCTGATTGGTGCAATATGCTGAGCTGATGTGGTACCAGCTGTGTTCAATCATAAGCACGTGATCCTCTCGAAATTAGTTTATAAATAAACCCCACTTCGTGCTGTGAAGCGACACCGCTAACCTCTGAGCCACCGTGCCATGGATGTTTGACGATTGACCACGAAGCAAAAAAATTGACATCGCAAAAAAAAGTGCTTATCTTATTTCGAGTTTTCATCTGACTTCTAGTCCAAATACCTAAAAAAACTTAAATAAATAAGTAATTTCCAGACAAACATGTTCCTGGTAAGTCATTTTCAAGACAGTGGGTCTCATTCACTAATAATTGAGTTCGTGTTTTGGTATTTATACGCACATTTGAACTTCTCACGGAAAAAACTTAATTCACAACATGTATGTAGTTTGTTCTAAAAATACCCATAAAATTAAAACCAGTGTTGCCAACTTAGCAATTTTGTGACTATATTTAGCGACTTTTCAGACCCCTTAAGTGACAAATTTTCAAAAAAGCAACTAGCCACAAATCTACTTTTTTTGTGTGCTGCTGAAGACTTTTATAGACTGTCATGTGTCCGTACTGTATCATTCCTACCCTTCAGAACGAGCTATGTGTGATACTGTTGACCTATCCCCCACCTCAGACCACTCACAGGCAGCTTAGCCCAGTCTCTCATACCTGCAGCCTGAGAGCAGATCGTTCGGCAAATGATTTAGCACCGCGAGTATGAGGTATTTTTCCTTTTAATGTTAGTCAAACCGATCTGCTTCTCCATTGTTTTAAATGTATCTATTTAATTTGGCCGTTTATTCTTTTCTTGTTCACAATCAGAGAGATTTTAGTGACAGTTTTGGAACTTGTGTGAGTTTATTACGTCTGAAAGATTACTGCAAATTACATCTATACTGATATATTGTATTCAAACAATACACTGAATTAAATTGACATGCATATTTAAAGCGTAGTGGTAATATATATATATGTAAAGCTTTAGCATTCATGCAGCTGCTTTGTCCCAGAGACATCCAAAGGCAGAAGCGCGAACCGCAGCTAAATGTTTACACATTTGACTACATTACAAATTCTGTAAATGGATGAGTACTGTGAACAACTTCGATGAAAACATATGATGGAACACTTTCACATGTTGAGATGTACATAATATGTGTGTGTGCTGGCACTCACAGGTGCACTAATGCACACACGTCAAGCAACTGAAGCAGAGCTTGAAGATAAACAAACAGCGGTTTGTCATAAGCATTTTATCAATAATTATTAACACAGTTGGCATGAAGGAACATAGAAATGTTATCTGACTAACATCTAGGAGCTAAATGTGCCTGGAAAAATATTCAAAGGCTTTTATTTTAATAAACAGCTCAGATGTAAATGCATCTGAATGTTCTGATTGGCTCGAGTGGACGTCTCACGTCAGCAAGTTCTAAGCTAGAACGCGCTCTTTCCAGAAATTTTTCCTTCTGCATTCACACACAGCAGCACTCCGGTTATGTTACAACTTATTGTCCGGAAAATTGCCAGAACTAATTTGCTGGTATTGTCAAAAAGGGCCTGTTCATCCATTATCCCTCCCGGCAATTTTCCGGAAAGGTCTGTATGTGTGAAAGGGGCTATTAATAACAACAAAACAAAAGAAAAATAACTTTAATGATAATGAAGGTTTTGATGTTGGATGTGGAACAAGCCTTCAGTTCAGAAAACACGAGGTAAAACCAAAGTCCCTATTGGTAATTTGCATGAGCCAACTGACTAATCAATTTCTGTTTACTACCATAACAAAACGAGCCAAAGGCCATGTGTTTTCATAATAACAGGCTGTTTTGATGGTGTCACATCACTACTTTAAACTGAAATACATATATCATTATTTTATATTTATCCTTCTAAAACATAACAACCATAGGGTTAAAACGTTAAACAAAATTATCCCAATGTTGCGTCTGTCCATATTTGACACAGCGTTAAGTCACAACAACGCTGCTTTTTTAGAGTGTAACACTACCACAGTACTACCGTGTTTCTTATACTTTCATTCATTCATTTTGTTTTCAGCTTTGTTTTTTTATTATTCTGGGGTCACCACAGTGGAATGAACTGCCATTTCGTATACTTTAATCACCGTAAATTTAGTAAATACTATAGCGTATTTGAAGTGCCAGAATTAATCTGTGGTAATTCTATAGCTGCCACTGTAACGTAATTATTATATTTATATATCAAGTTACTGAAAACATTGGTTGAACACAAAAGAAGATATTTTGAAGAATGCTGGAAACCTGTAACCACTGACCTTGATTAGTTTTCTTAATATGGAAGTCAATGGTTACAGGTTTTCAGCTTTCTTCAAAATACCTTCATTTGTGTTCAACAGAAGAAAAACCTCGATCAAGTTTGGAGCACGTGAGTGATGATGAGTAAATGATGGACAGAATTTTCATTTTTGGGTGAACTATCCCTTTAATACTTCAGTAATATGCAGTAGCATTCATTAATAAAATGTAAATATTATAATACATGTAGTTTAACATGTTATTTTAGTATGATTCAAAACACTGTAGTATTACTGTAGTATTTTTTTTCACATGGAAGTTATTGCAAGGTCTTTGTAGCGTGATATACCACACCAAAACAGACAATATATAACTTTAAACTATAAAAAAAATGTTAATAAAAGTCACTTTTTTTTTTTACTTTTTAAGGTTAAAAATTGTTGGAAGAAAGATCAAGATCTCATAATGAAATTAAAAAAACATGAATAAATAATAATAAATAATAATGGGGGGAAATTAAAACCAAAGTATAAGGAAAACTGCTAATGTATGGATATTTTTACAGTGTATATATATATATATATATAAATAATGGGCGATTTAAACGATATTCAATATAAACGATACAAACTTGGCTTACGATAGAGATTCAAATTTTATTGCGATAATGCTATAGTCAAGAACAAAATGTTTAAAACCATATGCGTTACCTTAGGCTGCAGGTTTGAAATATGTTTTTATTTAAAGTATCTGCAATACACAATTTTATTTGACTAATTAATACTGGAAGTATTTTCAGAACAGTGTAAGTTCCTTAACTAAAAAGACACCAGTTTTTTGTTCTCTGCAACTTGGCCTTTAGGAACCAAGGACTTAAAAGAAAAGTCTTTCTTTCTAAAAGGCACTACATTTAGTTTATTTATCTGCAACATTGTGTTGTTTAATTACAGTTTTGCTTTTGCACAATAAATGTTCTCAAAACATTTAGCAACGATTCTTTATTTCTTAAAAAAATGGCAGTTTGGCTTTCCTTAGGGTCTATGTAACCTGTTCTGAAATGGTTCTATTATAATTTATATATCACAATATATATCGTTATCGCAAGAGGCTGCAATTTATATCGCAATATTGATTATAGGCCATATCGCCCATCCCTAATATATATATACACTGTAAAAAAAAAAAAAAAAA
>CAIGQQ010031496.1:2471769-2484908 GCA_903798035.1 Danio albolineatus
CAGTGAGCGGCAGTTCTGTGGGTGTAAATGCCTTGTTGATGCCAGAGGTCAGAGGAGAATGGCCAGACTGGTTCCAGCTGATAGAAAGGCAACAGTAACTCAAATAGCCACTGGTTACAACTGAGGTCTGCAGAAGAGCATCTCTGAATGCACAACACGACCAACCTTGAGGCAGATGGGCTACAGCAGCAGAAGACCACACCAGGTGCTGCTCCTGTCAGCTAAGAACAGGAAACTGAGGCTACAATTCACACAGGCTCACCAACACTGGACAATAGAAGATTGGAGAAACGTTGCCTGGTCTGATGAGTCTCCATTTCTGCTGCCACATTCGGATGGTCGGGTCAGAATTTGGCATCAACAACATGAAAGCATGGATCCACTCTGTCTTGTATCAGCAGTTAAGGCTGGTGGTGGTGTAATAGTGTGGGGGATATTTTCTTGTCACACTTTGGGCCCATTAGTACCAACTGAGCATCATGTCAAGGCCACAGCCTACCTGAGTATTGTTGCTGACCATGTCCATCCCTTTATGACCACAGTGTACCCATTCTCTAATGGCTACTTCCAGCAGGATAACACTCATGAAGTGCAAATAATCATCAAATAATCACTGTCATGAAGTGCAAATAATCTCAGACTGTTTTCTTAAACATGACAATGAGTTCAAATGGCCTCCACAGACACCAGATCTCAATCCAATAGAGCATTTTTGGTATGTAGTGTAACGGGAGATTCACATCATGGATGTGCCGCCGACAAATCAGCAGCAACTTCATGATGTTATCATGACAATATGGAGAAAATCTCTGAGGAATATTTCCAGTACCTTGTTCAACCTATGCCATGATGGATTAAGGCAGTTCTAAAGGCAAAAGGGGGTCCCAGTACTAGTACGGTGTACCTAATAAAGTGGCCGGTGAGTGTATAAGTGTATAACTACTAAACGTTGTATATTTTTGACATGTTTATTTGATGCCAGGGATTTTGATGTCATTTTGACATCGGTTTGGTTTTGTCATGATTTTTGATGTCTTTTTTGACATGAAGCTGTCACAATTATTTGCCCTCCAGTGATTTCATTCATTTTCATTCATTTTCTTGTCGGCTTAGTTCCTTTATTAATCCGGGGTCGCCACAGCGGAATCAACCGCCAACTTATCCAGCATATTTTTTATGCAGCGGATGCCCTTCCAGCCATCCATACACACACATTCACACTCATACACTATGGACAATTTAGCCTATCCAATTCACCTGTACCACATGTCTTTGGACTTGTGGGGGAAACCGGAGCACCCGGAGGAAACCCACGCAACCACGGGGAGAACATGTAAACTCCACACAGAAATGCCAACTGACCCAGCCGGGACTCGAACCAGCGACCTTCTTGCTGTGAGGCGAACGTGCTACTCACTACGCCACCGTGGCGCCCCTCCAGTGATTTGTCTCTCTTTTTAAAATATTTCCTGAATGATGATTTACAGAGCAAGGAACTTTTCACAGTATTTTCTATATTTTTTTCTTCTGGAGAAAGTCTTAATTGTTTTTTTTTTTTCAGCTAGAATAAAAGCAGTTTTTATTTTTTTTAAAAAAAGCATTAAAAGTCAATATTATCAGCACGCTTAAGCAATGTTTTTTTAGATTGTCTACAGAGCAAACCACTGTTATACAATGACTTGCATAATTACCCTATTACCCTATAATTACTTTAACCTAATTAACGTAGTTAACCCTTTAAATTTCACTTTAAGCTGAATGATAGTATCTAGAAAAATATCTAGTCAAATATTATATACTGTCATCATGGTAAAGACAAAATAAATCAGTTATTAGAAATTAGTTATGTTTATAAATATGTCAAATAAACGAATGTTCTTCCCATTAAACAGACATTGGGGGGATATACAAGAGGGCTAATAATACTTGCAACCACTTACCTTAAAAAATAAATAAATTAGTAGATCCAATGAATGTTTTTTTCAGTGTAGGCTTTCGTGGTGTAATTGGCATCTAATAACAGTGAACCTGACAGAACTGTGGGTCAGCAGGGGCGAAAGGTCACACGGAGGTCATCGGCTCAGAGCATTAATAAAGATCTTAAAAAGAGCCTGGTCAGAATGAGCTGATTTGTGAAGGAACGCCTGAGGTGTGAAAGAAACTAGAGGAGGGAAAGACCGACTTACACTACTTCTGTTCTCACACTGGAGGCTGGGCAGGGCAGGGCAGGTGAGCGGGGCGTTCGGCGCTTCTCTACGCCTGCGGGGACGAGAGAACAACAAAAAAACAGACATTCTGCGCATTTCCTCTGCAGTTCGCCAACTGGCTCTAGGCTGAAGATTTCCCAAAGCCTGCGATGAGAAAACTCCTCCCACAAGAGCCTCACAAATCATGAGAACCTGCAGACTTTCTCCTCACTTTCACCTGGAATGACAAACCATGATAGCGTTGTTTCACACATGAGGAAACAAAAACTACTATGGTAACTTCAGTGGTGTAAAGTAGCTAATTACAAATACTCAGACTACTGTAATCGAGTAGTTTTTCTCAGGAATTGTAATTTACTGAGTAGTTTTAAAAATGTGGGTTTTTACTTTCCCTTGAGTACATGTTTAGTGCAGTATCTGTACTTTTACTCCACTACTGTCCTTCATCCTGCAGTCACTACTGTATTTCTGTCTTGTCTATGGTCATTGTCTACAGTAGAAAGATCAGTCCTGTGATTCCTGTCCAATTAAATCACACATAGAAAGTAAATCACATCATACTGAACAACCTCAAGACATGGGCGCTTTATAAACGCAGCAAACCTTTGGGAAACATTAAAAATGTCCAAGAAGATGTCCAAAATCTGCACACGCAATGATCCAGAGACTGTTTATAGACTGCATGTGACTGAAAATGATGGACGTCGACTGTATGACGACTGAAATCACCAAACAGCCTTAAACAATCACTAAATGGAACGAATGAAGAATGGAAGGGCCAAATAAAAGGAAGGACCGAACAAGGAATGGAAGGAAGGATCTAAGAACCAAATAAATGAAGGAAAGATTCAAGGAAGGACTCAACAAACTAAGGAAGGAAAGAAGGAATGAACAAACAAACGAACGAATGAACAAAGGACCTAATGAAGGAAGGAACAAAAGTATGAAAGAAAGAATGAGCGAACAAATGAAGGGAGGAAAGCAGGAAGGACCAAACGAATAAAGGAAGAATTCAAGGAAGGACTGAAAAAACTAAGGAAGGAATGAACAAACGAATGAATGAACAAAAGGACCTAATGTAGGAAGGAACAAAAATATGAACGAACGAACGAGTGAACGAAGGAAGCAGGGAATAAACGAATGAATGAAGGAAAGAACAAACAAATAATTGAAGGAACGTTGGAAGGAACGAATGAAAATAGGAAGATCCCTAAATACACCACATGTTGTTTGTGCAGGGATGTGTAAACGTAACATTCTGTAAACGCATCAACTTTTCTACACTATAATACTCACTACTCTTGAGTTCTTCTAAAATGGCTACTTTTTGCTTATACTTTGAGTAATATTTACAACAGATACTTTTACTTGCACTACATTTCTGGACAAGTAATGGTACTTTTACTTAAGTATGATTTTTCAGTACTCTTTCCACCACTGGGTAACTTATAGTAAATACTGTAGTGTTTTTGAACCATGCTATTGACCTTATTTACACGTACACTCAAAAAATGACTTGCTCAAACTACTTATTTAAAATGAGATGAAACAACACATTTTTTTGGATACAATTTGATTGTTTCATGTTCAATCTACTCAAATTTGTATAAAAGATTAAGTTAACTTAGTTGATTTGTGTTAACTTAGTTAAACCTAGCATATTCTAGTGTACTCTTCTTCGTCTTACATCCTAAAACCTAATAGTGAATATGACAACATAAAATAAGGTATGGCGACACGGTGGCACAGTAGGTAGTGTTGTTGCCTCACAGCAAGAAGGTCGCTGGTTCGAGCCTCGGCTGGGTCAGTTGGCATTTCTGTGTGGAGTTTGCATGTTCTCCCTGTGGTCGTGTGGGTTTCCTCCGGGTGCTCCGGTTTCCCCCACAGTCCAAAGACATGTGGTATAGGTGAATTGGGTAAGCTAAATTGTCCGTAGTGTATGAGTGTGAATGAGTGTGTATGGATGTTTCCCAGAGATGGGTTTGCGGCCGGAAGGGCATCCGCTGCGTAACACAAATGCTGGATAAGTTGGCGGTTCATTCCGCTGTGGCGACCCTGGGTTAATAAAGGGACTGAGCCGAAAAGAAAACGAATTGTACTTTTTATGTATAGTCATGAACAGTTTGACCATTTTCTGCCGTTTATTAGTGATGTCACTAGTTTTCTGCAACTATAGGGTATACTATGCTACAATACACCATAGTTTACTGTAGTAAAAATTAAAGTATGCTACAGCATTCATTACAGTTCTCTATTGTTAACATATAGTTATGTTGGAGCATTCATTAACAAATTCTTTAATTTGCTATACTTACTATAGTATTTACTATAAATTACAACAGTATTTTTTTCATATGGGAAACAATTCATTCCTTCTTTTCCCTTTGGCTTAATTCCTTTATTCATTAGAGGCCACAACAGCAGAATGATCCACCAACTTATCCATAAGTTCTACACAGCGGATGCCCTTCCAGCTGCAACCCAGTAATGGGAAACACCCATACACTCCCGTATTCACACACACATACATACTCATACACTATGGACGATTTAGTTCACCTATAGCGCATGTGTTTGGACTGTGGGGGAAACTGAAGCACCCGGAGAAAACCCACGCACAAGGAGAACATGCAAACTCCACACAGAAATGCCAACTGGCCCGGCAGAGACTTAAACCAGCGACCTTCTTGCTGTGAGGTGACAGTGCTAACCACTGAGCCACCCTGTGAGAAAACACTCTTAAATAAAAGCATGTAGCTTGTGTTGTCCATGTTCAAACAGTGATGGGAACGGTCACGCTTCAGACTTTATACACGTGTGTGGGTGTCTCCAACAGCTTTATTACTCGATCCTGTCAAACCACATGTAATTTCAGCTAGACTGCCACGACCGACACAATTTATGATTTCTGTAAAGTCTACTTATCCTATTTTAAGATTTGTCCTTTGTTCTTGGGCATGAACCACACACTTAACAAATGCCGTCAACCCTCATGTTGCGGTAAATGTTTAATTTAAGAGGAAAGTTCTCCCGAAAAAAATAAAGCTAAAAATAAAGCTAAAAAATAAAGCTACCATCCAAGACCTATTCGCTCAGTGTCATTAGCTCATTTTTGGCGGAAGTGGTGTTTATCTAAACTCTTCATATATATATAAAGGTTGTTAACAAATGGGAGTCCAGGTTTACTTGTTTGCAGCTTCCAGATGGCTGATTTATTATTAATAATTTCCCAATGCTGATAGGAATCCAATAACTCATCAATAATTCAGACTGGTGTGATCAAGCTAACCCAATTACAGGACTAGTTAAAAGGCTTTAAGTCTTTCAGGTTATTGATATGCCATAAGGACGGTGACGATGACTAGCATTAGGAGCTTTGTTATTGAATGGATTCTGACATTTAAATGAAAGATTTAGTCATTGAGCAGCACTAAAAGTCCAAAGTTTGTTCTCCGTCATTTATTTTGGTGGATTCATATTGAATAAGGATTGGCTTTCTTACCTTTTCACATCTCTAGGAAGGTTTCCCTATTTGCAAGACAAGACGATGCAGTTCGATTCTGTAGGAGAATATGAGAGTCTGTAAAAAAAAAAAAAAAAAAAAACAAATAGGTTGAATATTTAACAGGATTCTTGAAAATAAGTAATAAAAGTTAATAGTAAACATCTATGTATTATGTATGATAAATATACAATATAAATAACATGATAAATATATTAAAATGTAATAAATTAATTTGAAATAGTTATTTAAATTATATGATTTAGCTTCTGAGAAATAAAAACAATAATAAATTACTAAATAAACAACTAAATAAATGATAAATAAATTAGTCAATTGATTAAAACAGAATAAAATGTTAAAAACATTTTAATATTTTGAGATATGGAAGATTAATTATATAAAAAAAATAAAACAACAAAACATAAAACGTATTATAAATATTTAAAAATTGGTGCTGGGGAAAGAATAATCATGAATAATCACATCCAAAATAAATGTATGTTTTGTCATAAAATACATGTGAATGTATTTAATATGTATATGTAATACATACATATACATGAAAACAAAACTATACAAAAGTTTCATATAAAAAAAAAAAATTACATATGATTTACCTCATATATATATATATTTAATCTATATATAAATCTACATTATATGTTTTATTTTTCTTTCCATATATATGTTTAGTCTATCTATATATAAATCAAATATTCTCACAATGCACACATATACATTGTTAAAACAAACTTTTTTTTTTCGTTGCGATTAGTTGATGCCCAGGACTAAACTAAATATAAAAATAATTGAAAATAAATCAACAATGAATTAAACAAATTGAACATGCATGTGTGTTTGGGTGTATATATGTGTGTATGTGTGTGTATATATATATATATATATATATTTAACATTTATACATGTGTAATACATACAAATGAAAACAAAACTATACAATTTTTTTTCCATAAAAAATTAAATTTAGATATAAATTGCATCATATATATTTTTTATCTAAATATATATTTTTTTTAAAAATCTTAAATAAATATATGCATGGGTGTATTTATTATTTGGTTATATACACTCACTGGCCACTTTGTCCAACTGCTCGTTAACGCAAATTTCTAAACAGCCAATCACATGGCAGCAACTCAATGCATTTAGGAATCTAGACATGGTCAAAACGATCTGCTGAAGTTCAAACCGAGCATCAGAATGGAGAAGAAAGGTGATTTAAGTGACTTTGAATATGGCATGGGTGTAGGTGCCAGATGGGCTGGTCTGAGTATTTCAGAAACTGCTGATCTACTGGGGCTTTCACGCACAACCATCTCTAGGGTTTCCAGAGAATGGTCTGAAAAAGAGAAAAGATTCAGTGAGCAATGAGTTCACTGTACCCAAATGGCCTCCACAGTCACCAGACTCAATCCAATTAAGCACCTTTGGGATGTGGTGAAACGGGAAATTCGCATTATGGATGTGCAGCCGACAAATCTGCAGCAACTGTGTGATGCTATCATGTCAATATGGACCAAAAGCTCTGAGGAATATTTCCAGGACCTTGTTGAATCTATGCCACAAATGATTATGGCAGTTCTGAAGGTAAAAGGGGGTCCAACCCGGTAATAGTAAGGTGTACCTAATAAAGTGGCCGGTGAGTGTACATAATAAATATACACACTACACACACACATATATATTACGTCAAAACAGACTTTTATTTTGTATGTGATTAATCTTCGTCCATCACTAAACTAAATATAAAATTTCATTCATTCATTCATTTTCTACGGCTTAGTCCCTTTATTAATCTAGGGTCGCCACAGCGGAATGAACCGCCAACTTATCCAGCATATGTTTTATGCAGCGGATGCCCTTACAGCTGCAACCCATCTCTGGGAAACAGCCACACTCATTCACACTCATACACTACGGACAGTTTTAGCCTACCCAATTCACCTGTACCGCATGTCTTTTGGACTTGTTGGGGAAACCGGAGCACCCGTAGGAAACCCACACAAACACGGGGAGAACATGCAAACTCCACACAGAAATGCCAACTGACCCAGCCGGGGCTTGAACCAGCAACCTTCTTGCAGTGAGGCGAACGTGCTACTCACTACGCCACCATGGTGCCCTTAAATATAAAAATAGTCAAACAAAATAAAAAACAACAATAAATAAAATAAATTGAACGTTTTCAAATACACACACACAAACATATATAGTTTAATCATCGCATTTCCCCAATATTAAAAAGGAATAGTATGACATGTTTATTGCGTCCCCTCCTAGTTTTCATAGTATTGTCTGTAGCCGAATTCCTTAAATTGAGGTGTTGTTTGACAGAGCTTCTGCTAATGCCAGGACCTGCTGTATTGTTTGCTGAACAATTGCTTTAGCTTGAGCGCCTGTGGCCATGAGAAACGCCATCTTTCCCAGAGCCCCTCCTACATACAGCCGGCTTACAGAGCACAAACAAACAGAAACACAACGCTGCTATTGAGAACAGCCTCTATTCATTTCCTAACAGTCGCCTCTGCCTGAGGCATGGAGACACAAACACACACACACACACACACACACACACACACACACACACACACCTACACACACACACACACACACACATATATGCATACAGACAGATGCACACGTGTACACAAATATACATACACACATACAGAGATACACACACATGAATACACACACACACATATATATACAGTGACACATACGCACGCACAGGCAAACAAACAGTATACACTCAATTCTATTAACAATAACATTAATATTAAATAAAATGTTGTTATTAGTGTGACATGGTGGTGCAGTGGGTAGTGTTGTCGCATCACGGCATAAAGATCGCTGGTTCGAGCCTCTGCTGGGTCAGTTGGCATATCTGTGTGGAGTTTGCATGTTCTCCCTGTGTTGGTGTGGGTTTCCTCCAGGTGCTCCGGTTTCCTTCACAAGTCCAAACACATTGTTCTGTATCAATCGAAAAAAAAAAATTGCTTAAAGGCGACCTATTTTACCCCGTTTTGAAGATTTAAGATAAGTCTTTTGTGTCTCCAGTGTGTCTGTAACGTTTCAACTCAAAACACCCATCACATTGTTTATCATACCTTTCCGAATATTGGATATTCAGCGTTTTTAGCGTTTGAATATGTAGCGTTTTTGTGGCCTGTGCCTTTAATGCTGGTTCTCCCCACCGACCGTTCCCATGTGCCGGTCAGAGTGTGCCTCAATCTCCGCATTGGCTGCATCAGATAAACAGCACAGTGACAGACATGAAGTAAGAACTTTCCCAATGATTATTTGATGTATTTGTTGTGGAGTTAATTCACTCGATAATTCACACACAATGTCGTTACAGCAAATTCTAACGTTATTAGTCGATTGAATGGGCTTTATCAGTGGTTATCAGCTAGATATGGGCCAGTAGGTGTCTTCTGCGCCTACTGGTAGGCTCAGAAGGCTGTTATCAACCATTCACATGGTTAATCCACTATGTGAGACATCAAATTTGTGCTCTTGACCTCCTTCCCTATACCCAACCGTCAGTTTTTTAAAAAGCAATCAAAAGCAACTTATCTACTTGTTTGGCTTTTGTCCTACCTGTTTTCTGAAATAAACCGTACAATTACGGATTCTTTTTACAGTGTACCTTTGTGTTTTAAAACCTGCAGATACAATATTTTACCTTCATCAAAGGTACAAATCTGATCCATGAAGGTACAACTACAATGACAAGCCACATTCTACCTTAACAGTGTCAAAAATGTAAACGTTTAGTTTACAATAACTATAGTTTTGTTTTACCAGTTGTTTTGTATTATAGATCTTATTAATTAATATTTATAAATTTCTTTAAGCATATGCTTTTTGGAAATTATTCATAAAGTCACTTTTCAGCTTCTTCTTGCCAGAAAGGCCGGACCATTTTTTAAATGCAGATGAGTTTTTTTTTTCTTCCAATAAATATTGTGTTTACATTCAGGCAGCTTTTATCTCTTGCAAGATGTGAATATAATAATAATAATAATAATAATAATAATAATAATAATAATAATAATAATAATAATAATAATAAATATTAAGTATTTGGCCAAATCGCTGTCAGTCGGCTATGGGCCGACCCATATAGCTTACTATAAATGGATAATTTTCTCTCTACTTATCTAATTTCGTTTTAGAAGAATCTCCCCTTACACCCCATCTCCTACTTTCCCTCCCTTTCCAAAGGGGGAGCTTTCGAGACCTACCTAGTCTCGGATCCCCTTATATGCTTATTGACTAGGTGGGAGTATCTCAGAGCTCAGGGTTCTCTCCCAGGACAGCATGCCAAACCTGCTATAAACGCTAAGCATATCTAAGTATGAACTCTTGAAGCACACTCACAGCAGACACATCGCACACATTTAACTTTGCACTGTTTTTGCACGCAAGCGTGACAGGATACGAGTTAATATCCACTGCTGTACGGACATCCGTTATGTTAATGTACAAAATAAACCTGATTTAACGTCCACAAACTGAGATTGAAGCGTCTTCTTTAATTATTGTTCTGACATGCAGCTGTGGTGATGAATTACAGCGATTTTATGTCCTTACTTTATTATAAACATGCAAATTTGTGAAACTACATCTTGATCATATTTGAATGACTGATGATCACAGAGAGCCGAACAGATCTTTTATTCCTGGTTTCTTTAAGCATGTCCTGTCTTGATGATATGATTATACACCTTACTATGGAGTCATGTTAATACGCAGCCTTCAATCAATTCGAGGGCGGGAAAACCACGGTCCTACATTACGGCCTCAAAATGGGAGCGATTTGGAGGTTATTTTAACGTTAGGAAATTAAAAAAAGAGACTTATCGTGTTTCTACCAGCCCAATATGACTGTGAACACACTATACATACACACACTTCTGTCCAAACAGCTTACAAAAGATTATTTTCATCATAGGTGCCCTTTAGGAAGGCTAATAAGGAGACCTTTTTTAAAAAAAACCCTGCTTTTATTCTAGCCGAAATAAAGCAAATAAGACTTTCTCCGGAAGAAAAA
Source organism: Danio albolineatus (assembly GCA_903798035.1). NCBI lineage: Eukaryota > Metazoa > Chordata > Actinopteri > Cypriniformes > Danionidae > Danio > Danio albolineatus. Next base: position 2,482,562 of record CAIGQQ010031496.1, read on the forward strand.
ATATTATAGGAAATACTGTGAAAATTTTCTTGCTCTTTTAGGAAATATTTGAAAAATAATAACAAATTCACAGGAAGGCGAACAATTTTGAAATATACAGCAGATATAAAAAATATACAGCATCTAACGTGAACAAACACGACAGAGGATGTTTTGCTGAACCCAAACACGACACATCCAGTCATGTTGCGTGAAGCTTCATTATATCTGGCGGCGTAATGGAGACAGTTAAATGTGCATTAGTCATGGCTGCTCCTTTAAGAGGAAAATATAATAAAATAAAAAAAAATCCCCCAGTACACGAGCCCTGGGGTCAGGTGCATTTTTGACTGCCGTGGGAAGCGCAAAATGAAATGTGTGAACGGATCTGTCTCACCTCTGGGGCTGGGCTGCCCTGAGAAACACACAAGACTCTCGCACTTTCACACACTCCTGATCTGACTATTCCTGGGCCATGCAGCTTGAAGATAAATCATCATTCATTAAGCAGAATCTTTGCATTAAAGTGGTGAAATTTTGAATGTGCAGTATATTTATTTTATTGTTTCATTTGGTATATTTGTTTGGAAATGGATGAAATGCAGTGTGCATAAATATATACCGCACTGAGCATTTTATTTAAATGAAATGTTGCATTAATATTTAATATGCATGGTAATATTTAATTAAATTAATAATATTTACAAAATATAATTTAATACATTTGCAAGGAACAAACAAACATATGAATAAAACAAAACAAAAAATAAAACAAATAAATAAATAAAATTAAACTGAAAATAAACTGACAAACAAATAAATAAATAATACAAATAAATAAACAATTTAATTTAATGCAATTAAATAAAAAATAAAATTAAATACAAATAAATAAAAACTAAACATTTTATTAAAGAAGATTAAATTAAATAGACAAACAAACAAATACATGAAACAAAATTTATTTTAATTAAATGTAATTTAAAAAAAAGATAAAATAAAAATTTATATTAAACAAAAAAATGACAAAATAAAAATAAATTAAAAACTAAAAATTTAAATAAAAATCTAAATTAAATTAAATTGACAAAAACAAATAAACAAAACAAACAAATAAATAAACAAAATTGAATTTAATTAAATACAAAATAATTTAATAAAATTGAATAATAATTTGAAAGAAATATATAATAATAAATAAATAAATAAATAAAATACAATTAAATTGATTTAATTAAATTGAATTAATTGACCAACAAAAAAATAAAATAAAACAAACAAATAAAGCAAATTAAATTACATTAATTATATGAAATTAAATAAAAAAATAAATTAAACTGACAATTAAATTCACAAACAAAAAATAAATTAAACAAACATAAAATGAACAAAATTCAAATTAATTAAACACAATTAAATAAAATAATCATATTGAATTAAATAATAAATTAAAAATAAAATACAATAAAAATGAATTAAAAACTAAAAACTAAATTAAAATTAAAATTAAATTGACAATTAAATTGACAAACAAATAAATAAACAAAATTTAATTTAATTAAATCTAAAATAATGAAATAAGATTAAATAATAAATAAAAAAATTAATCAAATTTAAAAAAAGTAAAAACTAAAAATAAATCAAATTAAACATTTGGAAACATTTAAATCTAACATCTCAATATTTATGGGGAAAAAATCTATCAAAAACATATGCAATGTTGCTTACATTTTGTGACTCTTTTTGTCCTTGTTTCACTCATTCCAGAACGGCATTTTCACATCAGTCGACAAGACGAGACTGAATAAGGATTCATGGGATAATAATGCTGCTTGTATCAAATACCTTCCTGCAAGGCACTCCTGAATCGGTGCATATTTGACAGAACATACTTGGAAACGTTTCTTCAATTGTTTTTAAGCTGCGTACAGGAACAAAGACTAGTACACACCTGTCACTCACACTCCTGAGAAAAATACACTTCTTTAGAAATGTTACACACTGCTGTATTGCTAAACATGAGCAAATCGATGCTAGGAATTAAGGCAGAGCTACTTTTATTTACTGAATATGACCAACTTCACATAACCTAAAAATGATTTAATTTTTAATCAATCAATTCTATAAATTAACATTAGCCCAGCTAACAAATTTAGGTTGTGAGAACGTTCTCATAACGTTATCTGTAACGTTCTGAGAATGTTGAAATGTCCAGTTTGCTTAATGTTGCTAGAACGTTTTTTTAAGGTTATAATGACGTCCTTACAACGTTTTCAAAACCTAAATTTCCACCAAAATAAAACGTTCTAAGAACATTTATATGTAACGTTCCAAGAACGTTGAAATGTCCAGTTTGCTTAATGTTGCT
>CAIGQQ010031496.1:2540842-2552299 GCA_903798035.1 Danio albolineatus
GCATTTTAGTAAATACACAAAATAATCTTTATAGCAAAATTGTGGGGTTCGGGTGAGGGGGTCTGTTTTGTTTTAAGGTTTATTTTTCCTACTCTATTATCAGTGCTTTTTAAGCATTAAAATATTAAGACATGAGTGGAGCCAGGGCTTAATTTGTGCCGAAACACGTCGGATTCGCATCAGGCACCTCTGATATCTGATCCGGCACCTCATTTTACTGATCCCCCTCCTCAAACGCCCTCCTCCCCAGTCCGCTGTTCACTTTCACTTTCTTTATAGCAAAATCGGGAAATAAAATATTAAATTTCATTCTAAAGTGTATTTCTCTTACTCTATTATCAGTCTTGTTTATCAGCATATAACCCCTTTTCTTCAATATTAAAATACGAATATCCAGAATAAATTAGAAATTTATTTTTTCAATTAGCATAATTTTAACTTTTGAGGAAATATCATTAAAGTGTAAAGACAAAATTATGCAAAATCACGAAATACAAATATTCCATTTTTTTTCTAAAATTGATTTTTCGTATTGGCACTAATAATTTACTTACTAATACTTACTAATTACATTAATTATTCATTTCTTATAGTATTTTTCTAAACAGTACATGACTTTTGTTTGTCAATCAGATTGTGTTGGTGAGTTATTGAGAACATCTGAATATAAAAAAAAATTTATGACCACAAATCACCCACAAATAGGCTCATTTGTTTGGAGTCAATTGAATATGATTCAATTGATGGTTTTGATTACTTACTAATTCCATTAATGATTCTTTTCTTATAGTATCGTAATATTATATAAATTTGCAGTTTAATTTATAAATCACAAATCACCCACAAATTGGCTCATTTGTCATTTGGTTCATAAGAGTCACTCATTAATGAATCAGAATGTTTTGTTGGCGTGTTATTGAGAACACAAATCAACCACAAATTGAATCATTTGTTGGGAGTCAATTGAATATGATTCAGTTGATGATTTAGATTACTTACTAATTCCATTGATGATTCTTTCCTCATAGTATTGTTCTAATGAATCTGTTAAAGAGATTTGGTTCATAAGAGTCACTCATTTATGAATCAGATTGTATTGTTGGCGTGTTTTTGAAAGCGTCTTAATATAAATTTAAAGTTATGATCACAAATCAACCACAAATTGATTCATTTGTTTGGAGTCAATTGAATATGATTCAATTGATGGTTCTGATTACTTACTAGTTGCTTTAATGATTCTTTTCTTATAGAAAGTTTTTGATCAGTCCATTACAGAGATTTGGTCCCTCATTTATCAATCAGATAGTGTTGTGTGTTTTATTGAAAACATCCTAACATAAATGTATAATATATCTTGTCTTCTGTGTTTTCTCAGTCCAGCTGTGCTCATGGCAGCTTACGGACAGACGCAGTACAGCCCGGCGTTACAGCCAGCGGGTCCTTACACACCATACACACATCACACACAGGGATACAGCATGACGTCCTACAGTGAGTGCCCTTAATAGTAACCACAGTAACGCACTGATTGGACTGCTGACGATGTGTCTTTCTCTCTCAGATATTAAAACAGAAGATGGTTTGAGCCATTCACCTGGTCAGAGCAGTTTACTGGGATACACACCAAACTTCAGCGGGACGCCCCCCGGACAGACGCTCTACAGCTACTCACATGGTCAGTGAAACTGCTCATCTAAAAGTGCCACTTCTTATTATTATTTAGTTAATAGTTTATCTACATGGCATTTTAAAGTAAACCAAGCAATATGAATTAGCAGAGGATGAAAGTGAATTATGTATACAGTCAAAGACGGAGGCAGAGTAGGCAGTAGGCAGAGCTTCATTTGCCATATTGACTGTTCCACTTCTTGTGTATTCTACAGTCAAAGATTATAGAATACAAAAGAAGTGGAACAGTCAATATGGCAAAGGAAGCTCTGCCTACTAGTACAGGAGCCAATCATTGTACCAATCCCCCTCCTCAACCGCCCTCCTCCCCATCTGCTGTTCACTTTCATTTTCCTCCGCGACTCCCCAACCCTCTTCACTTTCGTCCGCGACACCCACAACCCCAATCTGGCTCTTCACTTTCGTCCGCGACACCACTCCATCCTCTGGTAACATGCTGGATTCGTTACCCCGATCTGTTCTGGGACCTCGCAATTCACAAATTAAAGGGCACCTTTTATGACAAATCTACTTTTTAAGCTGTTTGGACAGTCATATGTGCAGGTATAGTGTATAGATCGTCATATTGGGCTGATATAAACACACCCAGTCCTTTTTTTTCAATTTAACAGCATAAAAACGGTGGACCAATTGGAGCGGTTTTGAGACCGACCGCAACTTTACGTAGGAGTGCGGTCCCCCCGCCCACCGAATTGATTGACAGCTGCGTATTAACATGTCTCTGTAGTAACGCGTATAATCATATCAACAAGACAGGACGTGCGCAAAGCAACCGGGAATAAAAGATCTGTTCAGCTCTCTGTGATCATCAGTCATCATCAGATGTGATTAAGAGTGAGTTTAACAAGTTTAAAATGTTTTTAAACAGTGCATGTTAATGAATTACAGCAATTTACTTCAGCTTTACTTCATCACCACAGCCGCGTGTCAGGACGATTCTAATAGAAGACGCTTCAATCCTGGTTTGTTGACGTTAAACAGGTTTATTTTGTACATTAATATTACGGAAATCAATACAGCAGTGGAGATTAACCTGTATCCTGTCACATTTGCGTGCAAAAAGAGTGCAAAGCTCAACGAGCGTGCTGTATTTGTCTATGTGTGTGTGTGTGTCCGTACTGTGCGTGTACTTTGTAAGACATTGCGTGAGACTCATCGTTGCAACTCCACAACAAACACATCAAACAGTCATTGGGAAAAAAGTTATTACTGATGTATTTCTCTCAGACGTTATGTGAGATCTGCTTCCTTCTTGTCTGTCTGTCCGTCTAACACAGCCGAGGGCGGAGATTGAGCCACGCTGACAGGCACATGGGAACGGTGGGCGGGGAGGACTAGCCTTAAAGGCCCAGTACAAGACACAGCAAAAAGCTGTTTAGAGCTAAAATACACAAACTTCAGACAACTATGATCAATAATCTGATGGGTGTTTTGAGTTGAAACTTTACAGACATATTCTGGAGACACAAAAGACTTATATTAAATATAAAAAAGGGGTAAAACATGTGCCCTTTAAACACTGGCCACGCCCAATACCTCAAACAGACGTCATCTGAGAATTCAACTCAAAACAAACAGACAGTGCCTATTGAGACTTCACTTAAAGATCACTAGCGCACACTATTTTATTTGTCTTAATGAGATGCACAGATGAATCGTTCACCACAAAAGTAGCAATGTGAGCTAACTTAATCAATATGGCTGGTTTTGATTTCATGTGTACTTTAACATCTTTAAGCAACCATATTTGACCACAGAACTGATTATCCTGAGTTGTGTATTAAACATAAATCATCTAGAATTTCGACAATAAATCTTAACAAATGGTTTTGAACTTCAACGTTAGATGAACACAATCCCCACAAACACACAGATTTTTTAGGTGCCGTCTACAGTTGGTATCCCCAACACACACACACAGACACACACACACACACACACACACACACCTGTTCCCCATTATCCGCGGTCTGGCGTCTGGCGTCAGGCGTCTCTCAGGAGGTCAGAACCTTTTCCCCGCTCGCGCCGGCCACTGGAGGAGTGTGTTTTTTTGTGTGGAGTGTGTGAGTCGTCGGATAGCAGTCAGTCCTTTTTTATGCCCGCAGTCCTGATTTCTCCACCGCAGTGTGAAATTGACCGTTCTCAGTCAAGGTCAAAGGTGAAGTGGCACTAGGCACGTTTTCAGCTTTAAAGGAACACAATCATTTACTAGTCAACATCATTTACTCACCCACATGCCGTCTTTAAACCCGTATGATGTTTCCTACGCAACAAAAGAGAAGCTTTGATGAAAATTAGTGGTGGTTTTCTGTGAAGTGAAGCCATAGCTGTGTATATTGGCTGTGGACATCCTATAAAGGAGAAATAAAAAGTATTAATAAATATTTTGGGATTTTAGGCAAAGCATCAATAAATGACTTAATCATTAAAAAAGTAGTAATTAGTGTTATTTAAAAACAAAACAAATACTAAAAATGTAGCTAAAATTAAATGGATTTTTAAAATATTAATATAAACTGAAATAGTATATAAATAATATTAATATTTAAGAAAATTAAAAGAAATATAAAATATAAAAGAAAATTATACACAAAAAATAATAAAATAATTATAAATAATTATAAAATAATTCATTCATTCATTTTCTTTTCGGCTTATTCCCTTTATTAATTTGGGGTCGCCACAGCGGAATGAACCACCAACTTATCCAGCATATGTTTTATTGCAGTGGGTGCCCTTCCAGCTGCAACCCATCACTGGGAAACATCCATACACACTCATTCACGATGGACAAATTAGCTTACCCAATTCACCTATAGCGCATGTCTTTAGACTTGTGGGGTAAACTGGAACGCTTGGAGGAAACCCACACCAACATGGGGAGAACATGCAAACTCCACACAGAAATGCCAACAGACCCAACAGAAGCTCGAACCAGCCACCTTCTAGCTGTGAGGCGATTGTGCTAACCACTGTGCCACCGTGATGCCCATTAAAAAATAATACATTTTAATAAATTAATTTAATAAATTATTTAAGGAGGACCCTACTTGCCCATATCTATCAGATGATAACCACTGATAGTGGCATTATTGAAGAAGTGTATAAGAGACATATATCACGGTAATCCTGGTAATCAAACTATTACCGTCATGTGGGATTTTCCCCGCACTTTGAGAGAGGATATTCCACACATGCAGCTGTTTGACACTATTCTCTGCACCTACTGCGTCAGTGAAGGACCACAGACACCTGCATCATGAAATGCCTAGGGTTTTTTTTCCCCATACATATCAAAATTCCATTAAAACAACATTCGTCCCGCAGTTCACACTCGCATCCAATATCTCGTTTGTCACAGGGGCATGCATGCAGTGTTCCTGAATGAAAGTGAAAAAGCCAAACTGCAGTTTAAGTCGACAAATTAAAAATGAAACACCCGAAATTACATGAAACTCCGGAGGGAACGTGGATAGCACGGTGACGCAATGGCGTTAATCGGATTATTCAATTCAATTCAATTCACCTTTATTTGTATAGCGCTTTTACAATGTAGATTGTGTCAAAGCAGCTTCACATAGAAGGTTATAGTGAATTGAAAATGTCAGTTTAGTTATTAGCTAGTATATTATTAGCTAGTATATAGCTGAGTTCAGTTCAGTTCAGTGTTGTTTAATATTCACTACTTAGAGTCCAAACACTGAAGAGTAATCCATCGGTGCGCAGCTCTAGCTGCAGTCTAGTCGCCGGAGGCTGGAGAACTCGAGGCTCGTCTTTCCTTGGAGGGTCACAGGAATCAGTCTCTTGCTTGCTACTCCGCCAAGCAGCTGCTCAGGATACAGCGAGGTCCAGGGTTAAGGAGCCTTGGAATCGTCTCGTCACGGGTCTTGGATCGCATCAGTGGCGCTGCATAGTCTCTGGGGGCCTCGGGATGAGTATCCCCAGTTGGAAATAGAGAACAAAGAGAATAATTAGCGTAGCTGCAGTTCATAGTGTGTATAAAGGGGATGCGTGGAGCACATTCATGCATCATACCGCTAAGTGACGTATTGAGTGAATGCTTTATTAAAAATATAGGTCTTTAATCTAGTTTTGAGCTGTGAGAGTGTGTCTGAGCCTCGGACATTATTAGGAATGCTATTCCAGAGTTTAGGAGCCATAAATGAGAAGGCTCGACCTCCTTTACTTGACTTTGCTATTCTGGATACTACCAGAAGCCCTGAGTTTTGAGATCTTAGAGAGCGGGTTGGATTGTAGCGAGACAGAAGGTTGGTTAGATAAACAGGAGCTAGATTAGTTAATGCTTTATATGTAAGAAGTAATATTTTAAACTCAATACGAAACTTAACAGGCAGCCAGTGTAACGAGGATAAAATTGGGGTGATATGTTCATATTTTCTAGACCTGGTAAGAACTCTGGCAGCTGCATTTTGTACTAGCTGAAGTTTGTTAATAGAGGAGGCTGGGCAACCAGCGAGCAGAGCAATACAGTAATCCAACCTAGAGGTCATAAAAGCATGAACTAGCTTTTCTGCATCTGAGATGGATAGCATACTTCGTAGCTTAGCAATATTTCTATATTTATGCTATAACATGTAAAACAAGATCATGAAGGAACATTCAGGAAGCAACTTATGTAAACACCTTCATCATATTACTGTCTTATTCAGATTAAGGCAAATCATTCCATTACTGATGTCCATGTAAACATAGTCAATGAGTGATTATCTTCGACAGCAGACGATACAATCTATTTCATATTACGGTGATTTACTGTAATTGATAAGCCTCCAGAGACATCATTTACAGTAAAATTGTCTGCTCGTGAAATGGATGGATTTCTAATGGGTCTGGGAAAAGTCTCTCTCCGCGTCTCGTGCTACATCTCGTTTGATTTATAGGCGAATTCCAACAGGAGACCCGCTGTAGCTCGAAATAAATAACCCGTCTCTGGGTGCCAAAGGTCCTCGCGTTTCACCGTCGTGGAGAAAATCAGAAACACAGCGGCCGCGTCTCTCTGTTTCTCCGCCTTTGAAGACTCTAGCTTTGCATCTTGCGAGATTTGGTGCTGCTTTTGACAGAGTCATTCATCTGAGGCTTCAGAACGGCTGCAAGCTGCAGTGTGGAGAGAAAAAGACAGACGAAAGAGAGAACTAGACAGGCCTGAGAGTCTGATAACAGAGACGGATTTGCTCTGAAATGCCCTTTCTCACCTGAACTGTTGTCATACTCATAAATCAAGCACACTTTCTCAAAGCGAGTGCTTTAAACGTGTCTATATTTCTCCAGTCGCTGCCTGTCGTGTAAATGTACACTGATATAGGAATGTTTAGATATTTGTCATGGAGGAAAGACTTGAGAAATAAGCATGAACGTTTTGGTCAGACAACCACCAGTGAACCGAAACAATTCAACTCAATTCATCTTTATTTCTATAGTGCTTTTATAATGTAGATTGTGTCAAAGCAGAAGATTATGATAAATTGACACAGTGTCAGTCCAGATTTCAGAGTTTAAGTTCAGATCAGGGTGGTTTAATCGTCACTGCTAAAAGTCCAAACACTGAAGAGCAAATCCATCGATGCTCAGCTCCGCAAGTCCTGAACCATGCAAGCCAGTGGCGACAGCGGCGAGGAACAAAACACTACTGCAACAACATGTGGGTGTTCTTTAAGTTATTTCAAAGAAATGTAAAGTAGTAAGTACATTACAGTCTGTAGTTTCATGACACGGTGTAACTACAGAAGACTTAACTTAGAAGACTCTAGCTTTGCTTCCTGGGAGATTTGGTGCTGTTTTTGACAGACTCATTCATCTGAGGCTTCTGAACGACTGAAAGCTGCAATGTGGAGAGAAAAAGACAGACAAAAGAGAGAACTAGACAGGACAGAGTATGATAACAGAGACGGATTTGCTCTGAAATGCCCTTTCTCACCTGAGCTGTTTTCATACTCATAAATCAAGCACACTTTCTCCGAGTGCTTAAAACGTGTCTATATGTCTCCAGTCGCTGCCTGTTGTGTTTCCGGCGTTGTGTTTGTGTTGGATCGAGCTCTTCGGAGTGTCTTTAACCACAGTCAGCTCTGAGTTTGCTCTTAAACTAGCTTTCGTGCTTCTTTTCCAGGCGGCAGCATTTCTTCTGGAATTTTCCAGGGTGCGAACAGCATCACGGGCTCAACGCCGTTCAGTCCAGCGCAGCAGGTGGGTCACATTAATGCAGGGAAAGTGCATCTCCAACAGTGGTGGAAAGAGTACTGAAAAATCATACTCAAGTAAAAGTACCATTACTTGTCCAGAAATGTAGAGCAGTAGAGTAAAAGTATCTGTAGTAAATATTACTCAAAGTATGAGTAAAAAGTAGACCTTTAAAAGGTACTCAAGAGTAGTGAGTAGTAAGTATTACACTGTAGAAAAGTTGATGCGTTTACAGAATGTAACATTTACACATCACTGCACAAACAACATGTAGTGTATTTAGGGATCTTCCTATTTTCAGTCGTTCCTTCCAACCTTCCTTCAATTATTTGTTTGTTCTCTCCATCCTTCATTCATTCGTTTGTTCCCTCCTTCCTTCGTTCACTTCATATTTTTGTTCCTTCCTACATTAGGTCCTTTTGTTCATTCATTCGTTTGTTCGTTCCTTCCTTAGTTTGTTCAGTCCATCCTTGAATTCGTCCTTCATTCGTTTTGGTCCTTCCTTCTTTCCTCCCTTCATTTGTTCGCTCATTCTTTCTTTCATACTTTTGTTCCTTCCTTCATTAGGTCCTTTGTTCATTCGTTGATTTGTTTGTTCGTTCCTTCTTTCCTTCCTTAGTTTGTTCAGTCCTTCCTTGAATCCTTCCTTCATTTATTTGGTTCTTCGATCCTTCCCTCCATTCCTTGTTCGGTCCTTCCTTTTATTTGGCCCTTCCTTCCATTCTTCATTCGTTCCATTTAGTGATTGTTTAAGGCTGTTTGGTGATTTCAGTCGTCATACAGTCGACATCCATCATTTTCAGTCACATGCAGTCTATAAACAGTCTCTGGATCATTGCGTATACAGATTTTGGACATCTTCTTGGACATTTTTAATGTTTCCCAAAGGTTTGCTGCGTTTATAAAGCGCCCATGTCTTGAGGTTGTTCAGTATGATGTGATTTACTTTCTATGTGTGATTTAATTGGACAGGAATCACAGGACTGATCTTTCTACTTTAGACAATGACCACAGACAAGAGAAATAAAGTAGTGACTGCAGGTTGGAGGAAAGTAGTGGAGTAAAATTACAGATACTGCACTAAACATGTACTCAAGGGAAAGTAAAAGTCCACATTTATAAAACTACTCAGTAAATTACAAGTATTGAGAAAAACTACTCAATTACAGTAGTCTGAGTATTTGTAATTAGCTACTTTACACCAATGATCTCCAAGCACCTTTACTGCTGCACTATAACCACTTCTGAGTGACTGGACAACACTCATAAAATGATGTTTGCTGTTAGTTCAAACTACTTCATTTAATCAAGCTGAAACAACAAAATTCTTGAGGTTTATGTGGGACAACTTGTTTGTTTTAAGTTCAACCTACTTGCATTCATTAAAAAAAAAACGAATATGTTAAATTAATTCCTTCCTGTCGTCCCAACACAAACCACTTGTGTTGAACATAGCACTTTTAATATACTCATGTGCCCTTGTAAAAAAGAATCTAAAAGAGATCATGGTTCTAAAATTTAGGGTTAAAGTAGTGCATGCTATATAGTGTACACTACAGCAGATGATTGATGATGTCATTGTCTCCATCAGGACTTCTCAACATATTCAAGCTACAGCCAAAGTCAATATTCTCCATACTACAACACACACTACAACAGCCCGTACATCACAGCCAGCAATATCACGCCATCGGCCATCACCACAGCGATACCCTATCAGCACACAGATCACCCCGCTGTATCGACCAATCACAGCCCAGAATCACACACCGGTAAGAAACCTTTTATGCATATATTAGAAAAAAAAAGACGAAATATATACACAGTGCTGGGCGTCACGGTGGCGCAGTGAGTAGCACGATCTCCTCAAAGCAAGAAGGTCGCTGGTTCCAGTCTCGAGCCTGATTTATTAAGTTATTATTGGTTTACAATATTTACGTTTTGTAGTTTTTGTTAATATTTAATATTAATTTTAAAGTTAATATTCATATTTAATTAGATTTATATTTTTTTATTTCTTTACATTTTTCATTTCATTACTTCACTTAATGAAAATGATGATGATATTTGAGTAGCTCATAATAAAATTGGGGTGGCACGGTGGCTCAGTGGTTGGCACTGTCGCCTCACAGTAAGAAGGTCACTGGTTCGAGTCACGGCTTGAACAGCTGGCATTTCTGTGTGGAGTTTGCATGTACTCCCCATGTTGGCATGGATTTCCTCCGGGTGCTCCAGTTTCCCCCATAAGTCCAAAGACATGTGCTATAGGTGAATTGGGTAAGCTAAATTGGCCGTAGATTATGTGTGTGAATGAGAGTGTATGGGTGTAAATGATATGCTACGTAAAACATATGCTGGATAAGTTGGCGGTTCATTCCGCTGTGGCGACCCTAGATTAATAAAGGGACTAAGCCGAAAAGAAAGTGAATGAATGAATATATAGTGCTCAGCATATATAAGTCCACCCCTTACAAATCAATCTTTTAAATTAATATTTTTAATAGGAAGCTCTACAATATTATATTTGTGCAAACACATTAGATTAGTCAGTACTGAAGCCAAATCTGGAGCTGATCTAACAAAATAACTTAGGATAATGGTCTAAAAACTTTATAGAAAAATATAGGAAAATATTAAATTCAAATTTAAAAAAAAAAAGGAAAAATCAAGAGAAGCAAAAAAAAAAAAATGAAAAAATTTAGTTGAAATTTTGCAGGTTGTAATTTTTTTTCAGTGTTAATATTTAGCTTGAATTTAATTGTATGATATTTCAATTTCTAAAGATGTTTAATGACTAAAATATTATTTTAAAATATTATTTTAATCAATAAATCTGTTTAATAAACCTGTTTTGCCACCGTGACTCCCATGTCTTTATATTAAAAATAAATAAATAAATAAATAAATAAATAGATAAATAAAGTAACCAAACAGTGTCATATGGTTTAAGAAAGCACTCGCATTAGACATTTATTTGTGACATGATTTAATTTAGTGAGACGTTTAAAATGTATTGGACTCTTTGCTTTGGTATTCAGAAATGTGTTTTGTGTTTGTGTGTGTGTGTGTGTGTGTGTGTGCGTTTGTGAATGTGTCTGCTCTGTGTGTGTGTTTGTGTACATGTTGCATATTTGTGCATGTTGTGTGTGTGCATTTATTTGTGTGTGTTTGCACGCATGTTGTGTGTATACGCTGTGTGTTGTATGTGTGTGCATTCATGTATGTATGTTTATGCATTGTGTATGTGTGTGCGTGCGTATTTGTGAATGTGTCTGCTCTGTGTGTGTTTGTGTATGTATATGCATATTTGTGCATGTTGTGTGTGTGCATTTATGTGTGTGTGTCTCCACGCATGTTGTGTGTGTGCGCTGTGTGTTGTATGTATGTGCATTCATGTATATGTATGTTTATGAATCGTGTATGTGTGTGCGTGCGTGTTTGTGAATGTGTCTGTGTGTGTATGTTTGTGTACGTGTATGCATATTTGTGCATGTTGTGTGTGTGCATGTATGTGTATGTGTGTGTGTGTGTCCGCACGCATGTTGTGTGTGTGCGCTGTGTGTTGTATGTGTT
>CAIGQQ010031496.1:2561284-2574564 GCA_903798035.1 Danio albolineatus
ATTATTATTATTATTATTATTATTATTATTATTATTATTATTATTTGTTCTCTCCTTCCTTCGTTCACTCGTTCGTTCGTTCATATTTTTGTTCCTTCCTACATTAGGTCCTTTTGTTCATTCATTCGTTTGTTCGTTTCTTCCTTGAATTCTTCCTTCATTCGTTTGGTCCTTCCTTCTTTCCTCCCTTCATTTGTTCGCTCATTCTTTCATTCATATTTTTGTTCCTTCCTTCATTAGGTCCTTTGTTCATTCGTTCATTCTTTCCTTAGTTTGTTCAGTCCTAACTGAACTGTAATTGAATGTAACTTTTTTGTTTGTTTGTTTGTTTGTTTGTTTTATTGCTAAGCTACAAAAAGCTTATTGAAAACAAATGTTTTAATTAAACGTTGTAAATAAATCAGATTAAAAAAAATAAATTTACATGCAGTCACTCGACGGATAGAGGACAGTGCAGAGACATCAGTGAGCAAGAGAACGCATTGGCATTGCTTGAATAGTGTATTCAGCATTGAACTCCACTGTGCTATAAACGGTTTATGTTTTCATTGTATTAAGTTATAATTCAAAATGATTCTGCATTAGTTTTATGATTTAAAGTAAAGTTTTCTATTTATTTAAGCATTAATATAAACATTATGAACTAAATAAGGAAATTACCTATGGCAACTTTAACTTTCAGCCTACGGCTCTCAATGTTATTTGGTTTTTGGCCCTTCATAGGAAAAAGTTTGGGCACTCTTGATCTAGACCTAATGTCAACCCAGGCTCATTCTGAAAACGTAGTCCTAAGAACATTTCTGGAGGCCGCGAAATATGTCCCGGGAAGTACGTATTTTAGCATTTTTTGTTTTCGTGAATCCACGAGAGGCCGCTGTGTACGCTTTTTGAGATCTAAAATGTCTCTCGCGAGTGCCGTTCGCCCTGCTGTTCTCACGTAAACCCACCAGAGGGCGCTGTTGACTGACTGTTTGACTGACTGAATGACTGACTGACCAATCTGTCACGACACCAGACAGAGAGGATCCAAGTATTTAATGAATAATAGTATCAAAGGATACGACTGGAATATCTGGAGAAGAACGTACAAAAACAAAAGAGAGCCCACTGGCCCAAAAGAAGACGTAACCGATAAACAGACTGCGAAGACACCTGAGAGACAACAGACAGGAACAAGGACAAACAACGGACTGATAACCGGTAACCACATGTTGAAATATATAACCAGTGAAACAGGAATCAGCTGGAGGATGATAAAGTCAGCTCATTGGAAAGCCCGCCGTCAACACAAAAAGGTAAACAAGCACACACCTTGCACACGACAACACACAAGGCATGACACATAACATACAGAAAGAACACACAAACCCATACACCGTAAACACAATCGACTGACCCACCCTCCTCCTTCCTTAAACCCAACCAATTTTATCGCTTGACCCCTCACACCCTAAACCCAACCAACAACTTTCAAAAGCAATCCAGAAAAAAAGAAAATGTTTCTCATTTGTACCACGTTTTCAGACTTTACCACGTTCTCACCCTGTTATTTACTGGTTTATTGTATTTTTGGTCTTACCTGCTTTCTGGAACCGCTCTTCACCAGACTCGAACCCTGTCCTTGTGGTCATCTCCGCTGACGAACATGGCGAGCTAACGGGACAAACTGATTGCAGAGGGAAAGTCGTCTACACGAAGGTAAGCGGTCAGCTGGTAAGCGTGAATATCGCCCCGTAGCGTTCTTTTAAAAAATGAAACACAGCCATACGTACCTCTGACTACTGATATCTGAATATATGACTACTCCAGAAACGTACATAGGACTACATTTTCAGAATGAGCCTGTGTTGGAAATGCCAAGGACTCGAACCAGCGACCTTCTTGCTGTGAGGCGACAGTGCTAACCACTGTGCCATTGTGATGCCACCACCCCTAAATAGTTTTAAAGTTTTAATAGTTTTAAAATATTATATTTTTTGAAAGATCACATGACTCTAAGACTGTAATAATGTAAGCTTGAGTCAGAAATAAATGTAAAATATATTCAGATAGTACACAATTCTTTAGACTGCAGTATATTTCACTATTCTGCTGTAGTTTAGCTGTTTTAACTGTATGCTTTTTTTTTACAGCTAAAATTTCAAGACAAATTCAGAATTTTTAAAAATGTAACTTTTGAGTAGCATCTAGGGATGCGATATTTTCGATACTGGGAATGTATCAAAAGGATCGATCCTTAAGTAAAAGTATCGATCTTTTCTGGGGGTTTTCTTACTGAGTAAAATATCTCAATAATTATAGCGCCACATATTATATAAATATTTACTTAAATAGGAACACGAATGGGAACTATAATATCCTTCCGCTGTATCTCCGCTAATGGGTCAGCGTTAGCTCACGCCTCAGTAGTACAGACACCACACACACAGCACAGGTTGTAAAACTTTGGCAGAACCCTTTAAGAAATCCGGTCATTGTCCAGCTAACCCATGTGGGAATTACTTTACAAAAAGTGGAGTCGAGTTCAATACAGACAGCCAGTTTATATTAAGTTTTACCTGATATATGTTCATATGAACACACAGATGCACACACTGTAAATATAATATGCTGAGGGGGAATCATTATATATGATTCTTTGTAATATTAATATGCCAAAGCCTGAGGGGGAATTTGCGTAAATTGGCATATGTCAGATTTCTGTTACGTTTCACAGGGATCAGGATAATAGACTGCAGCCCACTCAAGTAAAGACATTTAGATTTTTTGTAGTTTAGTTTAAATAATTTTAAATAAACTTGTTTATCAAATAAAATACAAAGTTTAGGTACACATAATAACTGGCAGAGATGTACTTTTTTAATTAAACAAGGTTTCTGCAGTGTATTATTTTTTGTTATATATGGTGCAATGCAATTATAGTTCTGTTATTTAAATAAATGTAAAGAGGAATCATGTGTTTTGTGTTTAATTGAATAATAATATAAATGATGATGATAATAATAATTATAATAAAGGTGATAACCCTTTTTTTTAATCACTATAAAATATTTAATTAAAGTATCGGTATCGATATCGATGATACTTGTCTTGAAATACTTGGTATCGGATCGGAAACAAAAATATTGGTATCGCCCATCCCTAGTAGCATCATAACCAGATTTACATAAACCTTTCTACACACTTGACCTGAATGACACTGGTTTAACCTCCAGAAACCCAACACACCTACATGTTTTATAGGCATGCATTATCAGCCATCTCCTTATCAATCATGCAGCAAAGTGGAAGTTTTCCTATCTTTAACAGGTCATTCACTTCAAGACATCTTTACTCACAGGTAAATGTAGACAGTAATCTCTGAGGAGAATTCAAAATGACTGCAAATTGTAGTCAAAAAATTAATTTTAATGGTCAAAAGAGCCTCAATTTGATCCACTTCAAATGCTGACTGCTGAATATATAATGTTTTAGTTAGATATTTGGTAAACCTGTTGTGCATTTGCCCATTATTCTAATTATAAATTTAAAATTGAATTATATAAAAGTTTGTTTTGATATATATAGTTGAAGTCAGAATTATTTGCCCCCCTGTTTATTTTTTCCCCAATTTCTGTTTGACGGAGAGCAGATTTCTTCAATACATTTCTAAACACAATAGTTTTAATAACTCATCTCTAATCACTGATTTATTTTATCTTTGCCATGATGACAGTAAAGATTATTTGACTAGATATTTTCAATACACTTCTATACAGCTTAAAGTGACATTTAAAGGCTTAACTAGGTTAATTAGGTTAACTAGGCAGGTTAGGGTAATTAGGCAAGTTATTGTATAACAGTGGTTTGTTCTGTCAACTATTGAAAAAATATATAGCTTAAAGGGGCTAATAATATTGACCTTAAAATGGTCTTTAAAAAAACGAAAAGCTGCTTTTATTCTAGCCGAAATAAAACAAATAAGACTTTCTCCTAGAAGAAAAAATATTATATAAAATTTCCTTGCCCTGTTCAACATAATTTGGGAAATATTTAAAAAACAAAAATCAAAGAGGGGCTAATAATTCTGACTTCAACTGTATGTGTGCTGCAAATATTCATTATTTATATATAAATACACGCATGCATATATATATATTTATATATTTGAGAAAATGTTTATATTTATTTAGATATAAAATAAATGTGTATCTGATACAAATTACATGTAAATTTAATTGGCTATGTAACAAAATTGTTTTGTATAGCTTTCTTTCTGTGTGTGAGTGTTTATCACATATGCATAATAAATATTAATAAATATATATATATTATTTTCCCAGAGATAGGTTGCAACAAGAATGGCATCCGCTGCGTAAAACATATGCTGGCGGTTCATTCCGATGTGGCGACACCAGATTAATAAAGGGACTAAGCTGAAAAGAAAATGAATGAATGAATAAATATATTTAATTAATTAATTTACATATTTTTTAAATGTATCACTACATCATTTGACTTATTTTTATTGTGTCAAGTTCAACTAAACACAAAATATTTACTTTGCAAATTTCTGAAAAAAAGTTTAAGCTATATTAGTTTTTTTGTAATTTTATTTAAGAGACAAAAATGGTTTTACACCTTATTAGTTTTAACTTTAACAACCACAATAAACACACTGATGATAATGCAATTAAATGAACATTCTTTTAAAATGACCTTGTTAAACATTTAGATTATTTTTGTTATTATTTTACCTGAATTCATCCTTGAGAGAAAATGAGGAATACCTGCTGTAAGCGTTTCATTACTGTCTGGAAGATATTAATATATTCATTCATTTTCTTTTCGGCTTAATGCCTTTATTAATCTGGGGTCTCTACAGTGGAATGAACCGCCAACTTATCTAGCATATGTTTTAAGCAGCGGATGCCCTTCCAGCTGCAACCCATCTCTGGGAAACATACATACTCATTCACACACATACACTACGGACAATTTAGCTTACCCAATTCACCTTTACCACATGTCTTTGGACTTGTGGGGGAAACCGGAGCACTCGGAGGAAACCCACGCGACCATGCCAACTCCTCACAGAAATGTTAACTGACTCAGCCGAGGCTCGAACCAGCGACCTTCGTGCTTCGACTACTTACTACGCCACCATGGCGCCCTATTAATATATTTGTAAAGTATTATTATTGGGAGATTGTGAAGTATTCAAGTTACTGTAACGTAAAGATACTTTTTTTCTGAAGTGACTTTGTTTAAACACTGTTGTAAGGGATGTTAATGTTACTGTTGTCACTGCAATATTCTGAGTAGCAGAAGATCACAATTTTGCATTAAATTACAGAATAGTTATTCAGAAATTGACAAAAACACATGGAGGCATAGTTTAACCCGTAAATGCATCACACGTTTGTCAACTTTCACCAATCTAAAACGCAGTTTAGATATAAAAGACCCCCATTTAAAAAAATCAAATAAATCCACAACACTGAGAATATAAGTTTGAAGGCTGATGTCTCCCTCTAGTGTCTGTTTAGCAGCATTACAGCATGGTGTACAGCATACCAAAATCAGAAATATAAGGTTTGTATATCGCCAGATGATTCATTCATTCATTCATTCTCGGCTTAGTCCCTTTATTAATCTGGGGTTGCCACAGCGGAATGAACCGCCGACTAATCAAGCATATGTTTTACTCAGAGGATGCCCTTCCAGCTGCAATCCATCACTGGGAAACACCCACACACATACATACGGACAATTTAGCTTAATTCACCTATACTACGTCTTTGGACTTGTGGGGGAAACCGCAGCACCCGAACACGAGGAAAACATGCAAACGCCACACAGACATACCAACTAACCCAGCCGAGGCTCGACCCAGTGATCTTGCTGTGAGGCGATTGCGCTACCCACTGCACCACCGTGACACTCACCGGATGATGGTTGCTTTAAAGAGCAAGGTTTTGTACACATTGACAACCAGCTTCTAATAAGGTAATTATTATTTCATTTTTAGTTTTACTTATTTTAATAACATGTCAAGAAAAATAAGATATATTCCAAGCTTTTGATAATGTTTTTAAGTGCTATTTATTTATTTATTTTTCTTTTTTCAATTTTCGTTGGATTTTTGTGTGTTTTTAATTTTAATTTCAGTTATTTTAACACAGTACGCTTTCAGTAAGTCATTATGATATATGGAGAAGTGCTCGTAGCACATCAGTGCACATCATATTAAGCACATCAGTGATCGACTGGTTATAAACGTCTCTTCATGTGATGGTTTGTGTGTGCCATTTGAAAACAAAACTCCATTTAGAGAAGAAATGACACTGCTTTGAATGTAAAGTTTCATTTTGCAGGAGAATTGAAGGGTGCGTGTTTTTTTATTTGTGTGTAGAGTTCTGACAATATGAGGCCTGCTTTTAGAAAATGTGCGTAAACATATGGGAAAAACTGTATAAAGTAAAGAGTAACAAAAAGATTTATAAAATCTAATAATACAATCAAAAAATAAACAAACTGTTCATAAAATCTTAATTACATTTGTGTTGTATAAAAGATACAATGTGGCTATGATTATAAAACATCATAAAACAGATTATTAAACAATAAAAATAATTTTCCAGCATTTAATCATTAACCTTCAGCTGAACAGGCAGATTTCCTATACTCAAAAAATACTCAATTTAACAGAGGGCAGGATTTCCATCCAATAAATGTTTAGCACCAACTAAAACTATATATATTTAATCGATTAAATCCAATTGAGTTGGTCCAACATGATTTTATCAAATAAAAGTTTAAATACGTTTGTATTTTTATTTAACTTAAACTCAAAGGACTGATAATATCAAGTAAATCTATTATGTGTCGTCCGTTTCGAAGTCTCCTAGTTTTTTTTTTAAATGATCTAAAGAGCCATTTTTAAGCATATTTCATATTTTAAGCATAAGTTACATCTGCAGTTGATTGACACTGATCTCAGAGCTCATTTTAGGAAAGTTAATGCTCACTGAGCAACGCAACAAACTGCATTGTTGCTAATGCCTACATCCAAAGCATGGTTGCTTCTGCAAGGTGGTAATCTCAAAACATTATATGAAAATATTCTAATCTTCAAACTAAGTAAACACCTAAGATTACTTTTATTGTCAATATTTTAATTCTCTTTATTCAATCCCACACAAAGCTTGCTGGAACTATAAATCCCCTAACCAGGTAGTTGGACTAACACTATTCCGTCATGTTGTCCCAACACAAAACGCTTAAGTTAACATAATGGTTTACAAATGTAAGTGGACTGAACATAAAACAAATAAATTAGCTAAAGAAATGACAAGAATTGTGTAGTTTCAGCTCATTTTAAACAGGTAGTTTGAACAAGCAGCAGTGATCATTTTTTTGAGTGTAGAGATAGGTTGCGGCTGGAAGGGCATTGGTGGTTCATTCCGCTGTGGCGACCCCAGATTAATATAGGGAGCCGACAAGAAAATTAATGAATAAATGAACAGGCAGACATCAGAACTTCCTCTCAAAGGCCAGATTTAGATTTTTTTTAATTCATTCATTCATTTTACTTTGGTTTATTCCCTTTATTTATCAGGGGTCACCACAGCAGAATGAACCACCAACTATTCCAGCATTTGTTTTACACAGCAGATGCCCTTCCACCTGCCAATTTAGTATTTCAATTCATCTAGGGCATGTGTTTAGCGTGTGGGGAAACTGGAGCACCCGGAGGAAACCCACACCAACACGGGGAGAACATGCAAACTCGTCACAGAAATGTCAGCTGACACAGCCAAGGCTCGAACCAGCGACCTTCTTATTGTGAGACGAGAGTGCTAACCACTGAGCCACCGTGTTGCCTAATTTTGTTTTATATTGAAGCTAAAACAAATGTAAATTTAGGTTGTGCTTACTGTCTGTTTTAATATAACATATATTATTATTTATTTTAGTTTTAGCTATTATACAACATCAAGTTAACCAAATTATATTTCCTTGCCAACTACTTGAAATATCAAAATTACGTTTATTAGTAACGTTTATTTATTTCAAGAAGCAAAAATGGCTTTAATGTCATGTAATGCGTGTATTTATATAGCGCATTTATCCTGTATGGCCACCATCATGAGGGGGTCTCTTCTCCATGCCACCACCAGCGTGCAGCATCCACTTGGATGAAGCGACGGCAGGACAACAGTGCCAGTGCGCACACCACACACCAGCTATGAGGGGGTGGAGAGACAGAGATAGAGGCAATTTGGTGGATGGGGATGATTGGAAGGCCATGATGGATAAGGGCCGAAGGAAGGAGTTTGGCCAGAACACCGGGGCTACGCCACTGCTTTTTACGAGAAGTGCCAGGGGATTTTTAATGACCACAGAGAATCAGGACCTCAGTTTAATGTCTCATCCGTGGCTTCAACGGCTGTGGTTTCATTAATTTTGTAGGATAATAACCCTGGTAGTTATTAATTTCAATATAGAGTCTAATGCATACAAAATAAACAAAGAATAAAATTAAAAAGTGGAAAATCTTTAATAACAAACATAATTTCTTTTGTGATATAAAAGTTCTGTAAAAAGTCAATACAACAATGCTGCTTTAATTGTAAAACAGTACACACTGATTAAAACTACAAAAATAATTTCAATTCCAAACATTATTGAACATGCAAACTCCACATAGAAAAGCCAACTGGCCAAGCTGGGACTCAAACCAGCGACTTTCTTGCTCAGAGGCGACAGTGCTAACCACTGAGCCACCATGTTGCCTTCTGTTGAACACAAAAGAAGATATTTTGAAGAAGGTTGGAAACTGGTAGACATTGACTTTCATTAAATATTACAGTAAAGTTGTTTACAGCTGTGATTGCCAAAGTTTTACTGTTAAAAATACGATAAAAACTAATTTTACAGTAACCTAGAGTACTTTATTAATTTATGGTGCTAAAACACAATTGTATTGACTACTTTCGAGTAATAACATCTGCACATTATACCTTTGTTACACATTGTTTTGTTGTAGAAAACACACAGTTTCAAATCTCTCTGACACTTTACTGACACAGTTTTGCACATGTGCACCAGAAACAATCTTACAATCAGCAGGTAGGGTGTGAAAACTCCAACATAGACTCATTCTGAAAACGTAACCCTATATACATTTCTGGGGAATGCAAATTATGTAGCCAGAAGTACGTATGGCTGCATTTTGTCTTTAAAATGAACGCTACAGGGCGGTATGATTCCTTTTCACGCTTACCAGCTAACCGCTTAACTCTGTATGGACAGCTTTACCGCTGTTACCAGTTTGTCTAGTAGCTCGCCATGTACATCAGCAGACTTGAGACGCAGAGGAGTTGACCATGACGACGTGGTCCAAGTCCGATGAAGAATGGTTCCAGAAAGCAGGTTAGATGAAACAAAAGTGAAAAAATAAAATAAACAAGTAAATAACAGGGTGAGAATGTGGTAAAATCTGAAAACATGGTAAAAATAAGGCGAGGGCTTTTCTTTTTCTGGATTGTTTTTTAAAACTGTCGGTTGGGTTTACAGAAGTGAGTGGGCAGGTCAT
The DNA here is from genome assembly GCA_903798035.1 of Danio albolineatus. Taxonomy (NCBI): domain Eukaryota; kingdom Metazoa; phylum Chordata; class Actinopteri; order Cypriniformes; family Danionidae; genus Danio; species Danio albolineatus. Next base: position 2,570,865 of record CAIGQQ010031496.1, read on the forward strand.
TCGGTGCTTCTAAAAACACTAATGGTTGGGTTTAGGGAAGGCGGAGGGTGGGTCAGTTGATCGCTCATGCTGTGTTCACACCAGACGCAGCAAGCGTGGATAAATCGCGATATTCGCACATAAATAGGCACGTGAACATTTTGAGTTTACTTGCATCATTCGTGCGTCAAATTCACTTCACAACTGATATGGATTCACGTGACGGGCAGGGCTTCTGTCTGCCCGGTGACATTTAGCTTCGTACATAGATTTTATTGAGAGAATAGCAGTGTTTATGTGCTTTATGAAGGCTGAAAAAACAGCGTTGATTCGTTTGGAGCCGTATCTGAGTCCACTAGATTCTTTCAGAGGCGCACCCAGCTCTGTGAGCTCATAAACTCCTCCAGAAACTTAACCTGGATGATGGAGGCTTTCAGTGGTGCTTCTGACTGAGCCGAGCCCAGTTTGATGAACTGTTGTCAGTATCGGCAGGAGGATTTCCCCCCGGGAGACCAACAACAGGCGCTACGTCATAATCACGGCCACACAAGAGCAAGCTACTGATTGGTGAACGTGGCGCTAATGCAATCCACAAGTTACGCGAGTCTATTGCTCAAAACGCTCAACTCGTGCCGCTTCATTCACACGAATCGAGTCATTTGCGCCGCCGGATGTCTATTCGCCTCTTTGCAGTGACGTAACATATAAATCACTCGCGCTTGAGGCTTCTTCCACGTCTGGTGTGAACGCAGCATCAGTCAGTCAGCCAGTTCGTCAGTCAGTCGACAGCGGGCTCTAGTGGATTTATACGAGAACAGCAGGCATGAATGGCAATCGTGAGAGAAATTTGAGATCTGTAAAAGCGTACACATCGGCCTCTGGTGCATTCGCGAAAACAAAAACAGCAAAAAAGTAGCTGCTGGGACATATTTGGCGCTCTTCAGAAACGTACATAGTGGTACGTTTTCAGAATGAGCCTGGGTTGGAAAACTCAGACGGCTGCTTCTCACTCAGGGCTGTTTATGCTAATGAGGGAGAGATGGTCACTAGTGGGTGGGGCTTTCCCCCACTGATGACACGTACAAAGAAAGAATGTCAATCAAAGTGTTTCTGCAGACTGTTTTATCAAGTGTGATCATAAAATAAAACATTTAAACATGTTTTTTTTCCTTTAAAAGATCAGATTTTCTTCTCCATGGTCAGAATGGTGGCTCTGGTCATCCAGATCATCCACTGCATGCTCTCAGTCTCAGTGTGAACCCGGAGGAGTTTAAAACCCAGCTTGAAGTACAAAGCCACGGCTGCTTTCTGTGTAGAAGAAGTGGAAAGCATGATCTTTGAGAAGCCGCGCTCCCTACAGAAGTCTTCAGCAGTCTGAGCCAACTTTACACCGAGTCCAGTACGGCGACAAGAGGACGAAACAATCATCCTGTAAAGCTCTCCGTACTTTTCAGAATCCTTTTTACCCTCCACAGCCACCATACCCAAAACCTGAGGCCGGCCTTCAATCTCAGCTTCTGCAACCCAGAAGCAGTTATCAGGATTTTCGAGGTAGTACGCTGAAATATCCTTCATGTCCGTGTTTAGCCTGGATCGGACGTATCCAGCATAAAACTCATAGCAGCAGAAGTAGACCAGGCCTATCCAAGATCCTCCACACATCAGGGCCAGAACCACGGAGTGTGTGCTCAGTATGTAAACGCTGACGTAAATGAAGAGGCTTATGGCGATGTGCAGCGGTCGGGTCATAGCGAACATGAATGCGGGATTGATGTGCTCTTCTATTGACTCCCGGAAAACTGTTTCCACAGCCTCTCGGTCAGAGGGCTGATATCGGCGGATGATGATGTGCACTGGAAGACAGTGAAGAGCTCATTTAAATACAGAAAACAGCTTAAAAATGTAATAAACAAAGTACAGAGTTCAATTGTACTTGAGATAAAAAAGAAAACTTTTAAAATTTATTAAGATAAATTTTTTTTTATTTTTATAGCAAAAAAATTTATAAAATATAAAATGAATATATATTTAGACAACATTTCTGTCTGTTCCTCGAATCTGATTGGCTGATGGCCATGCGGTATTCTGCCATAACAGCACTTGTACAGCCTCCTCACCCTTGTGTATTACTCCGCCCACATAGAGTGACAGCAGATCAATAAACTCACTACAGTTTGACAAATATTGCAGCTGTTGGACAACATAATGTACTTTTGATGGTTTTTAGGTGAGAATTTAGTTGTTTAGTTTGCAACTATGCAGTTTATTAGGATAAGATCTATTTTAAATATTCATAATTTCTGAGATTTAGTGCGTCTGCATCCATGAGCCTGTAATACTGAGCAAAGACGGTTGAAGTTGCACCACAACATGTCGACAGAGACTGCATAATAAGCCCTTAAAGCAGGAAAAACTCAGCGTAATTTCAAACTACAGCTGATTAAACCATTATAAAACGGGTAAGTGACATTCTAAGTCGATCTCTCTCTTTTGTATGTTGTAGTCCTGTAGTTATACCATAGTAATCTGGTAAGGCTTGCTGTGTTTTGGCTTTTTTGGGAGTTAATTATTGTAATATCCTGATTGCAACAGAGAATACTGGGAAATGTCTCTTGACTGACAGCAATTCATGCCATTCAGCCTTATGTACTTAAAATGTCTGCAAAATCACGCTAAAGAATCATCACTAAGAATCGCTAAGAATCAAACACTAGCTCTAAAGTGTATTGGTGAAATAAGCAACAGTTTCTGCTGTTCTGACGTCAGCTGCAGATGTAAATGAATGACAGTAAAAAGTAATTCCTCATACAAAAGGATTTTTAGACTCTCTGGGTTTTGATTTTCTTTTTTATATACATGATTATGCCATTTAACTGTTGTAAACATAATATTACACAAGTAGCAGTGTGATTTGGCTTAAGGGGGCAGGCCAGTGACTTAGTGTCCCACCAGTATCGCACTGTTACTTGTTTGATAGTGCTGCTCATATATATATGTATGTATGTATGTATGTATGTATGTATGTATGTATATATATATATATGTATGTATGTATATATATATATATATATATATATATATATATATATATATATATATTATTATTTTTTTCTCCAATAGTTTTAGGTCAACTTCGATGAAAGTTTTGATCTACTTTAAGTTTAATCCAGATTCAAGTTTTAGTTAAATATTTAAGAAAACAAGTTTAAGCCCTCTTTCTCTCAATTCAATTTAATTCTCTCTCTCTCTGATGTTTAGTTTTATGTTTGCGGATTTTAAGGTCATTTTTTCTAAGATTGGTTTTAAATTTGCAAAAAAGAAGAGAAAAAAAGAACGAACAATTAATTTTGTTGTAGGAAAAGCTAAAATGGCAATTTATATAACAAGAAAAGAAAGGACAGAGGGTAAAGTTTGTCGAGATGTGGTGCACGTTTTTAAGAGTTTAATCAAAGTGAGAATCAAGTTTTAGAAGAATTTTTTATAAGAATAGTTTATAGTTTTTTATAAGAATGTCAAGAATATTGAAGAGTTTGAAAATGTGTGGATTTATAAAGATAGGTTGTGCTCTGTTAACGTTGGAGCACAAATATTTACAAAACGGCTTGAGTAAAATGTACCTTTGTAATGTTGATATCTTTATTGTGGTATGACTTAAAGTAAGTTTTAAAAATCTGAATCTCTCTCTATACATATATATACACATATATATAAATACATTATA
>CAIGQQ010031496.1:2584324-2617899 GCA_903798035.1 Danio albolineatus
TTTTTTTTTTTTTACCTACCAGATTCCTATTTTTTTTTAATTAATGAAAGTTTATAATAAATTAGTATTTTATAAAGTATTTTTTTCATATTTATTTATCTATTTATTTAATTTTTAATGAAAAGGCTAATCTCATAAAAATGTTTATAAAACTGCAGTAACTTACCGTTTAAATGAAATTTGTAAATAAATAATACTTTGTAGTTAAACAGTATGCTAAGCACGTTGACAAAACTGTAGGAAATAATTTTGGTACATCAATAAGTGTGGTTATGATTACCATCTGACAAGCTGATCCAGCAAAAATTAGTGCATAAAATGTCACAAAAATTCAGTATTAATCTCATAACTGAATAGAAAATCAGGTGAATAACTGCAAAAAATGTCCATTTGTCTCAGGAAAAGAACCACCCTTTTCAGTAGGCTGGCTATGGCATCAAATTATGGCATCTTTTGGCATAAGACTATTATCCAGAACATGATACATGATACGCTAAGCCTAAAAAAAGAAGTGGTTTTCCCCATAGTGTGTGTTGAGTATCCATTAAGGGCACTGCACTTTGGCATTTTGAAGACATGGGGACAGACCTGCACACTTACCTCCTGCCATGTGATGCGCTCTCAAGTGGCCAAGACCACAAGTGTGGGTATTCGGACAAAACATGAGTCAGTGACAGCGATTGCCCTCAGGATAAAAGTGCAGATCTCCACTGCTCCAGGAGGAGTGTCAACACACTGAAGTGTCAGAATGTGTATGATTTACACCTCCTGTAGGTACGGGAGCACGTGTGGGAAGACAGACTCATGGTTATTGAAATTTAGATGCGTCGTTTTTGTAGGAGGAAAGGTGCAATTGTACAAGTCAGAATCTTGTCTTGGCTTGTGCTGTGTTCATGCATGAGCAAACAGTCATTAGTTCCGACTAATCAGAGCCTGTCAGACTAAATGTGTGCATGTTTGTGCATCAGATTTTTGATTAGTATGTTTATTTCCTAAAAAATGTTTTTAAATTTATTGCTGTCAAATGATTAATCATGATGAATCACATCCAAATTCATTTGCACTTTGTACTAGGCATGGGCCGGTATAAGATTCTGACGGTATGATAACTTTGGATAAAAATATGACGGTTTCACGGTATGACGGTATTGTGCTTACTGCTCTAATATATATTCCTTTTAAATGTCTGGGTAAAAAACAAACTTTTCCCCCTTTGAACACAATATATTTTATTTTGAGAAACATTTTTAAATATTTTGGGGCAGTAAACACGTCTGGCTAAATAATTACAATAAATCATTGACTTCTGCGGTCTTCATTTGTTTGAAAAACACAGATGTCTTTACAATTTACACCTAAACTTAAAAATGTAAATAAAAAATCTTACATATATCTTAGGAACGGTATAGAAGAAAATTTTGCCGGTATAAAAACCTTGACTTTTCCAAACCGCAGTATACCTTGAAAACGGTTATCGTCCCATGCCTACGTTGAGACCCTATTTACCCACATCAATTATATAATTAACTATATGTGACAAACGTAATTTATTTTTTTACAATAATTTTATTTATTATGACACTGTTATGTTTTTTTTGTCTTTTAAAGCAAAAGAAAAATGACTGTTGAAATAAAATAAAAGAAGTCCACTATTTCTCTTACTTTCATGCTGTTCAGGAGCCACGTGCACCCACTGACAGATCAAATCTGCTTCTCTCCTTCTTTGAAGTTCAAAGCAAACTTGAATGCCAAAGCATTTGAAAAATGCATATAAAATAGCCTATGTAATAGGCTTAACATCATTGAATTAATAAAATAATCAGCAGATGAGAAATAAATAACAGAAAAGGGAATAGAAACAGACATAATAATCATCATAATTACAAAATGAAAACTTCTAGATTATTTAAATAAGGCAAATGCATTGATTAATTATTACTAGGGCCAGACGAAATCTGCAGACATTTTTTGCTATTTCTGCTAAATATTTTGTTAAAAATCTGAGGATTTATGTGGAATGATTTTGGGAGTATCATAACTAAAAACTTAATATGAAATAAAAAGTAATACCTTTTTAACTTCTATTTAATGTTTACAATGTAAATGCAATAAGATCCACTTTATTTGGTAAACAAAGCAAGTCTCTCAAATTAAATCTCTACTAAAAGACAGAAAATAGTACTTTACAAACTGTATTGTAAAAAAAATATGAATGATTTCATATTAGTCAATATTACTGAAATTAATTGAAAAACTGAATAAATATAAATTTCCAAACATTTACCCAAGTAAATAAACAATCAATAATGGGCTAAAAATCTGCAGAAATCTGCGGAATTCTGCCTGCGCAGATTCCGTGTGGCCCTAATTATTACTAATGGTCTACATACATTTTTCAGCCAGTTTAGACCAGTCATTTCATCCCCTCCAAGTATATAGTAAAGTTTTTCTGAATTGTTTAGATTAAAGAATATATTACTTTTCCTCTCTGTCTCTTGGCTTTGCACGCTGTCAGCTGTGAAACCAGGCGGAAAGTAGTCCCTAATGAGAGTAATGCAAAAACACATACGAGCTTAAGAAAGCAAAAGCAGAAGTTGAATCCCTGACATTTCAGATTTAGAAACCCAAGACGGACTTGTGTTTAAGTTTTAAAAAGGCTTGTCTCAGTGGGTCTGTGGGAGTGGGATTTAATTACTGGATGAATCAGGATTCTTGAATGCATCTCTTGAATTCATTTTTGTCTTTAAAGTTCAAGAACTTAGATTCCTCTGGTGTGTCTTGCCCTGCACTTTTTATTTGTCCTTTTCGGTGAGCCCAATCAATTATGTTTTTAATTAAATATTACCGTTTGCATGTCGCCATCTATTGGCGTGACAATCTAATTGCAAAAAAAAAAAAAAAAAATTAAAGCACAAAGCACCTCTGAAAAGTAGATTTTTGGTGCAACCTCAGATGCAGATTTGAATGTACACATACTGCTGTGGTTGTTAAAGTTGCAAAAAATGTATACAAAATTTGGTCAGGGTGGTACGGTGGCACAAGAAGGTTGCTGGTTCAAACCTCGGCTGGGTCAGTTGGCATTTCTGTGTGGAGTTTGCATGTTCTCCCCGTGTTCACATGGGTGTCCTCCGGGTGCTCCGGTTTGCCCAACAAGTCCAAACACATGCAGTACAGGTGAATTGGGTAGGCTAAGTTGTCCGTAGTGTATGTTTGTGAATGAGAATGTGTGGATGTTTCCCAGTGATGGGTTGGAAGGGCATCCGCTGCAATAAACAAATGCTGGATATGTTGGCGGTAGGCCTGTCACAATAATCAATATATCGACTTATTGCACAATACATAAACATGAGCTCAATAATTTTTGGTGATGCAATATATATTGCCCATACATAAAAAACAATGTTTGCAACATTTTAGCTGATTGCACAACCTCTCTATCTCTATTGGAGGTGTCAGTGTCAGTATGGTTAAAAAAACACTATAGTATTTACCATAAATGACTAAAGTATACTTTGATGTGGGTGCCTGACAACTGAAAATACATTTGGTATCAGATATCGCAGCCTCTGTTACTCTTTACCTTGCATTTTCTTTTTTACATTTATTATTATTTGTTTTGGATATGCGTTTTCACATTCTGATTCTAATTTATTTAGTCATTTTAATAATTTAATGATTAGGCATTAAATATTCTAAAGAACAAAATATGAGGGGTTCTTTTGAAGAGTGTACTTGTGTTATGATGCTATTATATTGCCTTTCTGGCATTATATAATGAGTGGCCTAAAATGGTGTAAAAATGACAATAATATCGTTTATCGCGATATTTTGGTGCAATATATCGTACAACAAAAAATAGATATCGTGACAGGCCTAGTTGGCGGTTCATTCCGCTGTGGCGACTCCGGATTGATATAGGGACTAAGCCGACAAGAGAATGAATGAATTAATTAATTAATGAATCTAGTTCTAGATCTGAGTGATGAACTTAATTTCATGTGTAAATGATTTAAAATAGCTCTCAGTTGTCATTGAGTGAGAGTATATAGATTTCTAAAACAAATGTGAAAAGCAGCTCAGATCGCTTGAGTTCATACTGACATTTTTGACTTTGATTGCAGACATTTCTGGCAAATCTTAGCACAGTTTGAGCTCTGAAACTCTACAGTAGACATATGAGAGATTACAGTCCTTGTTCGGAGAAGAAGCAAGAGACTATCTGCATCTCACTTCTGTCTAAAATAACCAATTGAGATATTAGCATCTCATTTGTGCTCTTTCTTTCTGTGAATAAAAGAGGTTTTGAGTAAGATCTGTTAAAATTAGCATTCATTTTCTTCACCTTTTATTCCCCTGTGCAGCATCACAAAGGACTTCTTTATCATAGGAGGGACTTCAGTGGTTTTAATTGAAATCGATTTTGTCTGCGACACGGCGAAAGCAGGGAGAATAAATAGCTCAGTGGCTGAGAAGAGATGTGCGAAGCCACAGATTCATAATAGTGACCCGTGTCTGCAGTCAAATTAAAAGCAGGCTGTGATATCCTATGAGACGACACATCACACACACGTTAGAAAGTTTTTCTTCGCCTACACATCCAAACTCGGTTGCCTCTACAAGTTCATGCACTGTAAAGAAATGTGTATATTAACAGTTGTGCATATTTTCTGATTCATGCTTTTATTTAGGCTTTTGAAATGTGTTATAGGACTTTAATCTTTCCTCCAACAACTTTTAATGTTGATAAGTTTGAAAAGAGATTTTTTTTATTGATACATTTAAATTAATCACAATCGCAGAAAAAAAAAAAAAAAACGCGGTTTAAGCACATGCAATTTTCCAAACCGCGTAAACTGCAATTTTATCTATTAATTTATTTAGATTTTTATTCAGAATACGTTCTTGTGCGCATGATTTTAATATGTTAACCAATCAGAGCTGACGCAGTACACCGGGCAATTACAGCTAAGCTGAGCGGGAAAGATCCAATCAGAGTTCACTCCGCACACAGGGAAGTTGAGCAGAACCGAATAGGTGGTTTTGATTTGTTAGTTTTTATTTATTATTCTGACTGGAACTGAAGTTAGTTCATCTTTATTTCTTCACGTTGTCTGTTTTTAACACAATTTATTACAGTTTTGTTTATCAAGCAGTTATTACTACTATAGTATAGTATGTTTTTAACTAGAGTTGAGGTTAGTTCATCTTCATTTAATTTATGTTGTCTGTTTTAAAGACAGTTTTATTTATTAAACTTAATACTGTTATTTCATTGTGAAATGTTTTGTTATGCACTTCTTGTGCATTGAATATTTTTAGAAAGTGTGTATGTATCTTGTTTGAAAAAGCAAAAACAGTTTCCAAAATTGTAAATAAAATCGCAATCACAATTTTCATTCAAAAAATCGCAACATAATTATTTTGTCCATTATTGCACAGCCATAATTTGAAGTGATATTTTGCCTTGGTGTTGGAAATTTTAGCAACAAACTGCCCTCACTTTTCCTGTTATTTTGTTTCTCTGTATATAATGTATTATATAATATTGTTTCAAACTACTTAAATGTCAGTAAACATGCACAACTGTATTTTCAACATGAAGTTGGCAGAGCAGAAACAAAGATTCCATAATGCAATTGTAAAAACAACAACAACAACAACAACAACAACAACAACAACAGTGAATCATAAAATACGGTTAAGTCTTAATTAACCAATATTAACAGATAACCAATCTTCTTACAGTGTGTGTGTGTGTGTGTATTCAATATTTGGTACTTGAAGTGTTTTAATTACTCGCGCTCGCCTCCTTCGCCATAGTAAATTACCGCAATATAGCGCGTATGAGATTATTGACGTCAGTACCTAATAACTGGTTATGATTAATTACTGAACTGATAGCGAATTGTCCGTGTCTGCATCGCGGTGCACCGGAAAAAAAATAATAATAATAATTTGACAACACTGCTATATGTTTATATAAAACACATAGTAGAGATGTCAAAATTAATTGTTTTTTTTTTTCAGTGCACCGCGATGCAGATATGGACACTTCATTTGCATTGTGCTATATATATATATATATAATATGACTGAAATGAAAAATCAGATATTGCTATTGAATTGGGGTTCAAGCGAAGCATTAAAACAAGTAAACAAATGATACAGGCCTGGACAAAATCCAAGTGTACCAACAATTTTTTGTCCATGTCTGCATGCATGATTTTGTCATCACTTTCCACCTCCATTGCTGCACATCTTCTCAGGTCTTCCCTCGTATTACTCACTTTTCTGCTTTCCTCCAGTTTTGATTTCCCACCTCGCCTTTTTTACACACAGACAAGTGTGGGCATGCAATGCAGATTTCCTTTTTGGGTAGAGGATGTAACTCGTGTGTTTGTGTGTGTGTGTAGGTGTGTGCGAAGACAACTTCTCGCTCTCTTTATCTGTCTTTTTTTCTGAAGCAGAAGCAGCAAATAGCAGCACAAAATGCTGGTGTGTTAGGCAGCATCGCTGTCAGTGTGTCATCGGAAATTGAAAGGCTCGCAGTCAGCTTACCTATTAGCGTTCACCTCTAATTGAATCTGGCCGAGCCAGTTGAAGCAACAGCTGCGCTTTATTGAGTTGCTTTTGCTGGCGGATGTGTTGATCATATTTCCATCACATTCGAGGAAGAGAAGCTCGATCTGACTGTCTTCATACATGCAAGACTGCACAAATTAGTTGTTCATTTATTAATTTTCTTTCAGCTTAGTCCCTGATTTTCAGGGGTTGCCACAGTGGAATGAACCACCAACTATTCCAGCATATGTTTTACGTAGTGAATGCCCTTCCAGCCACAACCCAGTGCTGGGAAACACCCATACACACTCATATTCACATGCAACACTCATCCACTGGCAAATTTAGGACCCGTTTAACCTAGTGCGTTTTAGTCATATCATTCCAATATCATGAGACCTGTGTTCATATTCAGTATGTATTCAGACTAAGATATTCATTCATTCATCCGTTCATTTTCTTGTTGGCTTAGTCCCTTTATTAATCTGGGGTTGCCACAGTGGAATGAACCGCCAACTATTCCAGCATATGTTTTACGCACCGGATGCCACCCATCCTTGGGAAACATCCATACGCACTTAGGCCCCGTTTACACTAGTGCGTTTTAGTTTTAAAACGGTGTTTTAGCATGAAAACGATCCGCGTCCACACTAGCGTTTCACCCAGAGTCTCTTTAGCGAAATGTATATCACGTGACCATGCGCGTTCAAGTATAAACAAGAAGCATGCGTCTCGCTGGTTCTTCCCAGTGTAACACAAAACCGGCGGTCTTAATGGGGCTTAAGCGGCTGGAAACGCGAGCGATTAGCGAGTGTTGGAACAGTAGCTTGCCTCTTGCGAATATATGCAGCTTTTGTGGTAAAATGGTAGAGTTTAACTGCACAATAGTGCCTAAAACGGACATTGGTTCTCCCAACGCTTCCATTTCTGTGTCCAGCAGCCACGCCTCCGTTTTCCGATGTGTGCTTTTTGCCCCATCCACACTGAGACGGAGCAGCAGCATTTTAGAATGAAAACAGCCTCTCCAGCGTTTCCAAAACGCTCCGTTTTCGCGGCTCAAAAACTCCGGCGTAGTGTGGACGGATGGCGTAACCGTAGCAAAACTTATGCGTTTTAAAACGAAAACGCACTAGTGTAAACGGGGCCTTAGTTTACCCAATTCCCCTATAGCTCATGCATTTGGACTGTAGGGGGAAACCAGAGCACCCGGAGGAAACCCACGCCAACACTGGGAGAACAGAAGCTCCACAGAAATGCCCACAACAAATCTCCTGTAGAAAGAAACACTCCCCCTCCTTACTCTAGCAGTTAATTCTCTGAGCACTAGCAGTTACTTTGTATAGTTAGCCCTTGTTGTGTGTATTGCTTCTTCTTGTTGAATCACTGAATGCCTCCCCAGTAGTCGCTCTAGACAAAAGCGTCTGCTGAATGAATCAATGCAATTGTAAATGTTATATGGGGAATAAATCAGTTCTGGGGGTGGCTCAGTGGTTAGCACTGCAGCCTCACAGCAAGAAAGTTGCTGGTTTGAGCTCCGCCTGGGTCAGTTGGCATTTTTATGTGTAGTTTGAATGTTCTCCCCGTGTTCGTGTGGGTTTCCTCCAGGTGCTCTGGTTTCCATCACAGTCCAAAAACATATGCTAAAATAGTTGGCGGTTCATTCTGCAGTGGTGAGCCCCGATGAATAAAAGGAATAAGCCGAAGGAAAATGAATGAATGACTGAAATCAGTTCTGTGTGTTTGTTCGGGTGCTGGAAATCTTTGAATGTAGTGTTCTCATGTTTGAAAAGTGCTTATATTTTGGATAAAGTGCTGGAAATCACTTAATGTAATTGAGTTGCTTTTGATAATAATTGGTGCTACTAAATAATTAAGAATAATTCATAATCAAATAAATTAAGTATTTTTTTCTTAAGCATACAGTTAAATCTCTGAAGCCTTCACACGTTCCTGTAATGTGCTCTTTTTTTCACACAGTTTTTTTTACCTGCTTTTTTTTCTTACAGTTTTTGTTAATATGGTTTAATTTATTATTATTATTATTATTATTATTATTATTTATTTATTTATTTATTTTTTTATTTTTTTGCTTTAATATGAGATTAACTCTCCATTTATGTGTAGTTAACTGGTGATCTGGGACCTGTAGCCAGGACAAATTACTGTGCATATTTTAGATACATGGCAAAAGTTGACAATCTTTTATATGTCATTTTTTAAAAAGTTGTTGTGTCAAAACAAGCAAAATATAGCTTTTTACTGCATGTAAATTTAATTTAAAGTTAAATTTGGTAAATCCTTAATTTTGAGCCCTGAAAAGTCATGTGAAATAAACTAATTGCAAAGCCACACACCACATTTACTCATGCACATTGAGAAAGCTCATACACAACCTACAAAAAGTTAAATGAATGAGGCGTGTGGATACAACACAACATCTTAAGTAAGTTTAGCATGTCAAAGTCAAATTTATGCATATAAAATACTGTATATTTTCCCAACAACAAAAATGTTGCTATTGAAAATGGCGAATGGCCAGTAATGTTGGAAATCTACTTGCCACAGTGGCTGGTGATAAAAAGTTTGTCTAGCCCTGATAAGCATGAATTATTATTATTATTATTATTATTATTATTATTATTATTATTATTGTTATTATTATTATTGTTGTTATTATTATTATTATTATTATTATTATTATTACAGTATTATTATTATTATTATTATTATTATTATTATTATTATTATTACAGTATTATTATTATTATTATTATTATTATTATTATTATTATTATTATTATTATTATTATTAGGTGCCACGGTGTCGCAGTGGGTAGTATGTTCGCCTCACAGCAGGAAGGTCGCTGGTTCGAGCCCCGGCTGGGTCAGTTGGCATTTCTGTGTGGAGTTTGCATGTTCTCCCGGTGGTTGCGTGGGTTTCCTCCAGGTGCCCCCACAAGTCCAAAGATGTGGTATAGATAAATTGGGTAGGCTAAATTGTCCGTTTTGTATGAGTGGAATAAGTGTGTATGGATGTTTCCCAGAGATGGGTTGCAGCTGGAAGGGCATCTGCTGCATAAAACATATGCTGGATAAGTTGGTGGTTCATTCTGCTGTGGCGACCCCAGATTAATAAAGGGACTAAGCCGAAAAGAAAATGAATGAATGAATAATAATAATATTAATAATAATAATAATAATAATAATAATAATAATTATTATTATTATTATTATTATTATTATTATTAATAATAATCATTGGCTTTATTCGCACGTCTTTTATGCGATATTCGTTTTGAACAAATTTAATTAGCATTTTTGGATAATAACATAGCTAATTTTTTCCCTGTAAATCCAGCTCAAAGCATGCTGGGAACTACATATCCAAGTAGTTACACCAACACAATTGATTCATGATGACCCTGACTCAAAAAATGTTTGCTTTTTATTCAAGCTACTTATTTAAAATGAGCTGGAACAACACAATTCTTGAGTTGGGAACAACTTAATTGTTTTGTGTGCAACCCACTTAAATTTGTAAAAACCAAGTTAACTTAATTCCTTCATGTTGCTCCAACATGGATTGATTGTGTAGAACCCAGCAGTTTTTACAGTGAACCAAATTTGACTTTGAAAAGTGTGTAAGAGCCCTGGTATTTTTGGATCCTTCGTTTCCTGGTATTTACACCACGTTGGTCTTAACACTCCGCTATACAAACACCAAAAAGAAACCTCAGGATGTTGTTAGTGAAGACTTTCCCCAGATGCATCATGATTCTTCCTCTCTTTTCTATCAGCATCGAGGCATGTGATTGGTTTTGTTGTGTCTGCCGTTTCCTCTGCCTCTCTTTCAGTTTTGTAACTGAGCATAAATCAAATGCAACAGAGGCGTGTTGAAAAGCACTGCTATCATTTAGCTGTCTCCATCTCGTTAAAAAGGCTCGTTTACTCATAGGGCACATTAGCATAATCCTTCCCACTCTGCGTTTATCTAGATGCGTTTAGAAAAAAAAAAAAAAGAATTACTTTATCAGGTTGAAGAACAAGGGGATCATGCTGTAAGAGCTTGAAGGGGAAATTGAGTCATTTCGTTGGCTGCGTTAAAGTAGAATTGCAAAAAATATATAGTAATTCTGAAGCATTCGACCTTGACCTTCAGATTGATCCCTGTATGCCATTGGACAGCAAAATAGGTAGCCATGCACAAACACACACCAATGGGCACTCATTTTTGTCAAATATCCAGCTTTTAACTAGTTTCTGGTTATTTATTATTATCAAGTAATTTATGGTTATTAACGTGTTTAACATGTTTTGGAAATTCCTATCTTTTGGTTATTGAGCTTCTGTGTTGTTGTTGTTGTTGTTGTTGTTGTTGTTAATAGACTACATTTGTTGTTGTTATTAATTATTATATATTTTTATTATTACAATTCTTATTTATATATTTGTTGTTGTTGTTGTTGTTGTTGTTGTTGTTGTTGTTGTTGTTGTTGTTGTTGTTGTTGTATATTTATTTATAGATTAAAACAATATATATTTCCCCTAACTGAAATAAAGTTGAAATAAAAAATGAACATTTTTATTTTATTTTATTTTATTTTATTTTATTTTATTTTTGATATAATTCTAAAATGAAGTAAAGAGAAATAATATAAATATAAATAAATGAATAATTAAATTGAATAAATGAGCTAGTACTAATGACTGCAATTTTTTTTTTTTACATTTGTAAAAAGCCTGTCCTTAACTAACTATGGCCTTCGGTCACAGGATATTTTATTTACTGTCCAAAAGTGTGCACTGAGATGGGGAAAAAAAGGCGTTTAAATACGCAGCTCCTTTTGCATGGAATAATTTACAGACAAAGTTGCAGTTTAAAGAATTGATTTCACTAAATGCTTAAAGTTTATAAATGATTTAGAGACTGAAACACAGGCTTGTAGATGTTTTGAATAGTTTGTTTGTCAATGTGTGATTCATGTTAACTGTTGATTTTGTTTTTTGTTTGTTGTCTGTTAGACCCATGTGACGTATACTGCCTAATCTTGGCCAGGACAATATCGTTAAAGAGATTTTAAATCTCAATGTGCCTTTCCTGGTAAAATAAAGATATAATAATACTAATAATAATAATAATAATAATCATTTATTTAGTTCTAAAATTAAATCAAGAAATAAAAATAAATTAATTAAATATAAATAAATTAAAATTAATGAATAAATAAAATTTAAAATTAAATAAATGTAAACTCAAAGTACAAACAGAACATTTTTTTTATTTAAATCTAATTCAAAATATGAACAAATGTCATATTAGTATGTAAATAATTATAAAATAAAGCAGAAATAAAAAAAAATAGCACATTGAGCACTGGACAAATTCAATTCATCGGTTTATTTGCATTTAGCTTTTCAGAATAGGTGAAGTTTATTTATAAACTAATTTCAAGAGGATCACGTGCTTATGATTGTCCACAGCTGGTCAGCTGGAGTTTTTCACCACAGTATCTTCAGCTTGAAGAATCCCCCTCCTTTTTCTTGATTGGGCAACAGGGCGGCCCAGTGATTAGCAGAAAAGTCCTAACAGTTGACATTTCTGTGCGGAGTTTGCTTGTTCTCCGTGCCTGCGAGGGTTTCATGCAACATAAGTAATGTAAGTATTTGACTATACCAAATTGGCAGTGTAGATGACCTCTTAGTGAGCAATATAGCTGTCCCTATAATCTGTCACGAGCCATTAACAAGTCTGGGGAGTTCTCGATCTACCTGAGCTCAAACTCCCCTCTCGCTGTGCTAAAAGCAAGAGCCCAGGGCTCGGATCTTATAAGCTCAGGGCTCTCTCCTTTGACAGCATGCCAAACATGCTTTATTATCAATCATCAGCTAAATGTGAACTCTTCACTAATAGTTTCAATTCAATTCATCTTTATTTGTACAGCGCTTTTACAATGTAGATTTGTGTCAAAGCAGCTTCACATGGATTATAGTAAACTGAAACAGTGTGAGTCCAGTTTTCAGTGTTGAAGTTCATTTTAGTTCAGTTCAGTGTGGTTTAATATTCACTGCTGAGAGTCCAAACACTGAAGAGTAATATATTGACTTGCAGCCCTACAAGTCACGAACCATGCAAGCCAGAGGCGACAGTGGCAAGGAAAAAGATTGTTGTGCGTGAAAATCCCAGTAGATCAGCAGTTTCTGAAATACTCAGACCATCCCGTCTAGCACCAACAACCATGCCACGTTCAAAGTCACCTAAATCACCTTTACTGCAGCAGGTCGTCTTGACCATGCCTAAATGTATTGAGTTGCTGCCATGTAATTGGCTGATAATTTTTGTATTAACGAGCAGTTGGACAGGTGTACCTAATTAAAGTGGCCGGTGAGTGTATATAAACATAGTTAACCTGCTGTTATGTAGTATTTAGGTGATGTCCATGTGTATATGTTCAATGAAGTTTATTTGTATGTGTTGTCCTGGACCAAAATTTGTAGATTGAAGATAAACAAACTACTTTTTACAGGATAACATAAATACCGATCTTAGTGAAGATTTTATTAGTGAACAAAATGACTGGTTCTTCCATTGATTAGACGTCTCCGGTGGGTACATGCGGCGCTCCTGACAGTCTTGGTTTGTAATCCTGTTGGGCAAATATGCTTGGCTGTGAAATCAGATTAAGACACTGGTGTGTTGTTTCACATGGGCACGTCGGATGAGCGGTCGCCAACATCTGCCTGAAATTGTCTTGGCGAATGATTTCACAGAACTGTAGCTGTGCTGTGACATGAAGGGCAGAGGCAATTTGCCATTCTTTGTGTAGCCTGAGTGCTAATGCATGTCATTAAAATGCAATCTCTTTCTGAAACTCTCAAAAGCCAGAGCTTCACACAGCGAGCTCTTCTAGACTGTTGTGTTATTTAAGACATTGTGTTAAAACGTTGCGTTCAAGTCGTGAGAGACTTTTTTTGAGTTAAGTTTTACAGATTTATTTATTTTTTTTGTGTGTGTGTGTCGTTGTTCTAGCAATAATTGCGGGGATGTTGCTATGGTGATTGGAATGTGTTTTTTATTGTTGGTGTTGTTTTCTAGCTATGATTCTAGAGCAGTGGTTCTCAACTGGTTTGGCCACGGGACCCACATTTTTACATGGTCATCAAGCCGCGACCCAAATTTTTAGGAACTGTAATATAATTTTAGGAATTATAATTAATTTGTATTTATTTGTTAACATACACAAGTAGTGAAAGAAAAATCATGAGAAAATCAGCAAGACTTACAAATAAACAATATTTTATTGCTGACATTTAACAAAATTTATCAAATTATAGAAATATTACAAAGTAAAAACGACAAACACTGTCAACAGCGGTTAGGGTAAGGAAAGGTTGTTACCATAAACAAAACTGAACTGTTAATAAAACATTAACACTGATCCTGTTGAACAGAATAAACCAGCGAATTGTAAAATGATTAAAACATCCATAACCATTTTTACATCTAATATGACAGCAATTATAAACATCTGTTTCACTTACAGTAGTTTGGGAAGATAATGAGATAACTGAGGATGTGCTTTACTGATGTGATAAGAGTTTCAAAGTCAGGAGTGATGGTAGACAGTGCTACCCGAAGATCGTGCTCTATGTCCCACCTGTTCCTCTGCTTTGACTCAAGCTGCACCAAGGAAGAGAAGCCACTTTCATACAGATACGTAGTTCTGAATGGGATGGGTTTGATCGCACTCTCAGATCGCGAAAACTGGGAGAGGCTTACTTGAATTTACACTGAATTTCGTTTTCAGCGTCTTCTCACATGAAAGTTCCATGAGCTGACTCTCTATGTTGCTCGGCAACGTGACGCTTTCCACGTCGATTCCAAAGGGATCGGTTGTCGTGCGCGCATTTCAAAATAAAAGTCCGGTATACGCAAAACAAGTTAAAAATTCAACTTTTGTTGGTTTTTTTTGACCACAAACTGTGTGTGGCTTGCGCACACATTAGAAGCACATATTGCACGCTCTCACATTTAATCAGATCATAAATTTGCCTTCAGTAATTAGTATTTATTTATTTATTTTGCAGGTGTTGTTTTCTAGCCTAATTTCTAGGGTGTTGCTAAGGTGATTGAAATGTTTTGTTTTGTTGTTTTAAGACAGTTGAGTTTGATAATTTGAGTTTGCTTGAATTTTACTGATTTATTTTATTTATTTATTTTTATAAACATTTTCTTCTAGCAATGATGCTAGGTGTTTGAAACGTTTCTTTTATTTTATTGTTAGTGTTGTTCTTGCAATGATGATGATAAGGTGTTGCTAATGGCCTGCTTCCACTGAGTGGTACAGTACGGTTCGGTACGCTTTTATCAACAAATAAAATTTGATTTTAAACAAATCAAACCGTTCTTTTCACGCCAACGCAATTTAATAGTGCAATATAAAGGCTAAAGAAATTCTTATATTTGCTTAATTTTTGCAGCCTAGGGCTATACTTCTCACCATGGATTGTATCTTTTCCATAGTGTAAAATCATATTGGTGAGAACTAAAACAAACCAACAAAATTATAACTTAATTGAGCACACCCTTTCACAAAAGGCACAGTACACTTATAGTGTTGTCCTCTTGTGGAAAGGCAAAGCTGAAAATCTATGGTTAAAGTGCCACCCAGCGGGCAAAAGCTGTTGGCGCACTTCATACCGCCGCCGCGGCGGCACGAATGACGGTAAAACAGACGTTTTGAACTAGAGACATCTGTATGTGTGCGAATGTGAGTGTGTGGATGTTTCCCAGTGATGGGTTGCGGTTGGAAGGGCATCCGCTGTGTAAAACAAATGCTAGATTAATAAAGAGACTGAGCCAAAAAGAAAATGAATGAATGAATGAATGAATGAATGTATGCTGTGTGTAGTTTTTCTGTAATTGGTAACATATCGGAGACTAAGGGTCTGCATGTGTTGATATATGTTGCATTTATTTATTTATTTTATATAACTGCAGATGTTACAGTAGGCTATTTCACACTGCCATTGATTTGCAGTTATAATCAAACACTGTACAAACAACTCATCCAGCTTTGCTTTGACATTTCCTCGAGCAAGAATGATGTTTATTGAAACGTTGTCGTTTTCCCAGAGATGGGTTGAGGCTGGAAGGGCATCCGCTGCGTAAAACATATGCTGGATAAGTTGGCGGTTCATTCCGCTGTGGCGACCCCGGATTAATAAAGGGACTATGCCGAAAAGAAAATGAATGAATGAAACTTTGTTGTATACCATGCTCAGGGGCGCCGCTAAGGGGGGGAAAGTTAGGACGATTCTAAGGGACCATGTGCTCTAGGGGCCCACAGAGATCTGCTTTATAATTAATAACAGTACTATATTGTAATATAAATTATGAATGTATCTCTAAATAACAAGTAAAACAATTTATTAGAAATAAAAAATAAAAATACGGCTTATATGTGCCCCTCGTGTCTGTCACAACTGTAACTGTCAAATTACACCCCCCCTCCTTTCGCTGTATGGTTCAGTCCGTCAGTAGAGGGAAGAGAGTTGAGTGCGATTGTCAGGTAAACTGTCTAAGCAGCGATGTCCTCGAGGTTAACATCAGCTGCGTCCCAAATCGCATACGTATGCACTATTCTATGCCATTTTTTTAGTATAAATAGTGTAAGTAGTGCGTTCACACTGAAAACTCTAACAATAATGCACTTTATTTACCCGGATGATGCACTCATTCAGCCGGTAAACAGAAGTGTGTGATGGACACTTCACACTCTCAACAACCGCAGCTTTGCGCACGTAACAGAAGGGGCGGAGCTATCACGCCCACATGTTGGATAAATTTTATTATTTTGGATTGTGAGAGCAGTTTTCTCCTGTGAGAGTGATTATAGCGCCTCCCGATGGTGAATGCGTTTTAGGTATACTACAGGTAGGCTATTATTTGGTATTTTGGTCATTTATTTCATTAGCTGCATCCCAAATGACACACTATACACTAAATCAATAAGACACAAAATTATACTACAATGAGACCCATAAGAAATGTTTTTTTGTTTAAACTGACCATTGCTTATATGGCAAAACCCTGGCCTTCTTGCCGGCAAATAAAAAAAAAATTAAACAAATTTTTATTAACAGAGTGCAAAATCCAGCACACTGCAAACCAAATAAACAACATAAATACATTTGAAACGGTCTGTTGATTAACCTGACAGTAACTTAAATTCCAAGTGCCAAATGCCTGGCCTTCTTGCTTGCAAAATCCTCAATCAAAGTGTATTGCACATTGTATGAGACACTATTGCAGTACAGTTATTTAAATAGTTACACACTGGTGTTTTGTGTGTTTAGAAATGTTACATTTTCAGTGAATATTTGATTACTGTTCCTTTTTTTGTACTACATTTACATTTGAACAATAAATCATCTGCTAGCTACAGTCATGGCCGTACTCTTACTAAATACTGATAAGTAGTGGACAAAATCAATAATAAAATGCATAGGTCAGTATAACTACATTGCAGACAAAGAGTTTGGATAGCTAGCTTGGTAGTAGGGGGCCCATCCTCATATTTTTTCATGGGGCCCAAAATTGCTACCCTGACCATGCTACCATACCATTGCTAGGGTTTTTTCTTCGAAAAAGCCATTCTAATAGTATAAACATTACTTAACATATCAATCATTGCTTGGTTAACCACAAATATCAGACATTAATATTTCAAGGATGCACCAATAATGGGCTTCTGATCATTAATACTTACCATCATTTTAACATGATCATCACTCTTAAAAGGATGCTCTTAAAGTGTTAAATCTTTGCCCTAATCGATCTTTATTGCTTTACATTTAATAAGCTGAATTTCTGTGGTCATTTGGGATGATATGGTGGCAGTGTGTTGTGCATTATTACCAATATTGATCAGGAAATCCATCAGCTCTGCCTTTCAGGATCTCATTGCTCTCTCGTTGCAGTGGCTCGTGGTTATAAAATCAGAAGAGAACACAATGTGGTCTGAGAATCTAGCTAATAATCATTAGAGCATGAAACAAGTGCATTCAGCACACATCCCAACCTTTGAGCTTGTTAGAGTACAGATTATATGTGCTCGTAAATGTGTGACATTATTAATAAAACGCCTGTTATGCAGTAGACCCTCACACAGGACTGTTACAGTATATATTCAATTCCTCCTTGTTTTGCAGTGTTCTGAGCACCAGGGAGTTGTGTCTGTGAGATGTTGTTTCCTTTGAGCATGTCTTTGCTGTACAGTCATTTGGATTGATGTTTATAGTCTCTTCTGTAATGGTGATTGATGTTCGTTCAGACCATAGAGGGCACTGCAGACACAATACAGCTCTCTGGCCACTGTGAAGAATAATATGGCTTTTTTGTATTTGAGGAGAGCATTGACATGTTTGGAGGAGGGCTGCACGATACTGGGAAAATATACCATTTGCAATATTGCTGTCGAGTATTGGGGAAAGTTACTCTTGAAAGTACTCTTGAAAGTGTGCATTAGAATATTGAGTTAAAATGTAACTAGTTACATTTACTTACCTTTTATGGTAAGTAAAGTGTAATGCACTCAAAATGACTTTATTTAAAATGAGCTGAATCAACACAATTTAAAAAAAGTTTTTTTTTTAATTCTCTTTTATTTAATTTTTTTATTGACAAATGAATTGGGGGCGCCACGGTGACGTAGTGAGCTGGTTTAAGTCCCGGCTGGGTCAGCTGGCATTTCTGTGTGGAGTTTGCATTTTCTCCCCGTGGTTGCGTGGGTTTCCTCCGGGCGCTCCGGTTTCCCCCACAATTCCAAAGACGTGCTATAGGTGAATTGGGTAAGCTAAATGGTCCGTAATGTATGAGTGTGTATGGATGTTTCCCAGAGATGGGTTGCAGCTGGAAGTGCATCCGCTGCGTAAAACAAATGCTGGATAAGTTGGTGGACCATTCTGTTGTGGTGACCCCAGATTAATAAAGGGACTAAGCAGAAAATAAAATAAATGTATGTTCATGTTACGTCTTTTTGGATGTAAATATTTGGATGTCAAATAAGGGTATTTGACACAACATATAACAATTTAGTGTGTGTATGACAAATGGATGGAGAAAGAAAATTTATTTATTGCACATACTTCCAGTGAAAATATATTGTACAGTGAAAGAAAAATATTTACAATAAATAAAGAATTACCTGTTGGAGAGGAGGTAGATAGAGGTGGTTAAATCAAAGAAATGAATGAAACAAAACACACTACCTGTATTAAACAACTAAACTAAATGTGAAAAGGAAAAGCATGAAAAGAAACATCTTCAACGTACCAAACGTCTTAACTAAACTACTCTAAATTAAAAAAAAAACATACACACACAAAACAGCACACTCTCCTGAACCTAATGAACTAATACAAAACAAGAAATCCTGAGTATTATATATATCGCACGCGACTTGCTCACTCCTACACCCTCTCTGAGGTATCACTCAAAAGCATCAGTTAACTGGACAAGTTCACAAGCAAACACATTGCAATTTCAAATCTCAGAACTTAGACAAGCGCATTAAATCACAAGCAAAGGAAACACATTCTCTCAGACTAGTCCTCGCAAGAGAGACTGTCCTCATTGAGACCCAGAGAAAGAGCGAGAAAGAGATCGGGAGAGAGAGATATCACCATTGCAGTTTGGGCTCGGATTTTAAACGCTATGCCGACCAGCGATTGGTGGCGCGAACCCAGCGTCAGCGACTGACGTCATCAGCACGATATGTGGATCCTCCAATGCCGTTCGTACCTGTAACACATACGTAAAGCGACACACCCACATACAAACAATTGCAAATACATAACCGCAAAAATGTGATCTACAGCCGAATGAAACAGTACAGTATACATACTTGCCAGCGTTTGTCTCTGGGTGGAGGGGCTGTTCTGAGTAACAAAGTTGAGAACCGGGGTATGTTTGTGATGTTAGTAACTGTACAATAGACCAGCTTTCAGGGCAGGCGGCAGCAACAATTGGATACTACCACAGTTGATGACCAGGGGGATGTTGAAGACTGGGTGGGGGATGGAATTACCAGAGTGTTCCAACAACAACAACAGGAGAAAGGCGGGAGAAATATGGGAGACTCTAAAACAGTGTTGTTTGGCAGGCATTAGTCTATATAATGCACATTAGGGCTGCACAATATATCACTTAATTATTATTATCATGATAGCAAATGCAATGTACGTGTCGCAGATGTGATGAGGTGAATTTTTTTTATGCATTGTTTGTTTATTGAAATTTGACCAGATCAGATGGGACCTTATTATCTTTGTGGCTGTTCTGCTGTTGGCTGGAGCAGCCCAAACGTGAAACCAGAGCTGAAAATAAACAATAATTGGTGGAAAACAACAGTCAAGAGGTTTTCACTCATTCATACTGTTTTAAAGACTAAACGTTTGTACCTAGTCACGTTTTTTTTTTTGTCTGAATTAGAAAATATTAGGTCCAAAAAAAATCTTCTACCTGTTTATTTTAACATCATTAAATAAAGGAATTATTTAAAACCAGCTAATAAAAATAAGATTTTTCTGGGAAAATAGACATATCGTTATGGGATATTATGGCCTGTCTGATGACCTGTGTGTGTGCGCGATAAGGGCTGTTGTCAGTGGAGTGGAAGAGTCCGGTCTGGCAGGTCTGAACCCAATAGAGTGTAAAAGAACGACATGTTGTTCTTGAAGTAGACGGAATGAATAAACCTGGAGGAGGTTCAAGGGAAGAGAAGAAAACACAGATAAGACACTACAGCCACATTTGACTACACACAGCTCTACATCCATGTTTGCATTCTGAATTTAGGGTGAATGTGAGTGGCGTTCACCCAGGCATTGCTAATAGGCTTTTGAGCATGTTGCTTTATGATTGCTAGGGTGTTGTTCTGTATAAATTACAAATGCAATTACTTAATGCACTGAGGCAATTATGTATGACATGATCATATTTATCATTCGATTGTGAATGCAAAGGATTCGAGGCGTTTCGAGGCATTCACTAAATGTTTCCGAATGCAATGCATAATATTCTGAAGAGAATACTGGTTGTTTACATGTACATGTGATTTCTTGTCAGGCTAATTTGCTCATTTGTAAGAGCAGCCTGATTAATCCTGAATTCGAGGTATTCTCCAGCACCTGCTTTGAATTCTTAAAGGAATATTCAATTATAGATCGACATAATGTTAATTAACCCCCCCCAAAAAAAACAAATTATTACCTCTCATTTCTCTTTTTCCTTTAAAAATTAAATCTCAAAGTATTACTGTGTGATCACCCAGCATGCACCTTGATGTAAAAATAATAATAATAATAATAATAATTCCTTGCATTTATATTGCGCTTTTCCAGACTCTCAAAGCATACATCCTCATACACCGCCAGTGTGCAGCATGCACCTGGATGACGCAACAGCAGCCATATTGCACCAGACCGCACACCACACACCAGCTGGAGAGGAGACAGAGTGATTAAGCCTATTATGATATGGGGATGGTTAGGAGGCCATGATGGACAGAGGCCAATAGGCAGATCTGGCCAGGATGCCAGTAGGGATGGGCGATACCAATATTTTTGTTTCCAATGCGATACCAAGTATTTTGAGACAAGTATCATCGATATCGATACTTAAATCGATCCTTATCAATACTTAAATGAAATATTTTATAGTGATTTAAAAAAAAATGTTTATCACCTTTTATTATTATTATTATTATTATTATTATTATTATTATTATTATTATTAAATAAAACACCATTCTTTTGTACATTTCTTAAAATTACAGAACTATAATTGGCTAAACAGCACCGTTTATAATGAAAAATAATAGACTTACTGAACTGAATTTCTTCACCTTATTTAAAGGTCAAAGCAGCAGAACTTTGGATTGAATCTTAAAATATAAGTTGTAATATTAATTTGTGGTTTCTAATTTTAATAATTTTCCAGATGTTTGTGAAGGAACAACAGAATGTTGACATTTATCTCCTTTAGCTGATTACTTTTAGGATAACTCAATATTATACTTCGTTTACGTTCAGTCATGATGTCAACAGCTCCGCTCTCAAGTTTTACAACCCGCGCTCGGTGTGTTTCTGGTGTCTGTACCACTGTGCCGTGAGATAACACTGACCTATCAGCAGAGATACAGCGGAATAATATTATAGTTCCCATTCGTGTTCCTATTTAAGTACATATTTATATAATATGTGGCGCTATAATTATTTAGATATTTCAAAATCTCTGATCACTCAATAAGAAACCCCCCCAGAAAAGATTGATACTTTTACTTAAGGATCGATGCTTTCGATGCATTCCCAGTAGATGCCAGAGGTTAAACCCCTACTCTTTTTCGAAGAATATCCTGGAAGTCACAGAGAGTCAGGACCTCGGTTTAACGTCTCATCTGAAAGACGGCGCTCACTGAGCAGTATAGAGTCCCCGTCGCTATACTGGGGCATTAGGACCCACACAGACTGCAGGTTGAGCGCCCCCTGTTGGCCTCACTAACATCACTTCCGGCAGCATCGTAGCTTTCCCATTTGGTCTTTCATCCAGGTCCTGACTGGGTGCAGCCCTGCTTAGCTTCAGTGGCCGACTGAACAATCACAATTACATGTATACAACGCAATCAAACTATTGCCGTTGTGTAGATTTTTCGCCGCATTTTGTGACAGGATAGTCTACACACACACGGCTTTCTGACGCTACCTACCGAGTGCATCTAAGTTTCCGAGAAATGCGGAGGATTTTTTATTTTTCTCATATGTCGTGCGGTATCAAACACTCTATTAAAACCACACTCCTCCATCAGTTCCTCACATCTTGTTTGTCACGGGGGGCATGCAGGAAATGTTCCTGAATAAAAGTGAAAGTGACAAACTGCAGTTAAAGTCGACAAATTAATAATTTGGCAAATAATTTGATGACTGATGTCCATGTAAACACACTCACTGTCTTCCTCCCCTGCGTCTGTGTGTTTGTTTTGCCTGTTTGTAAATCAGCGTGTGCCCATTTTTATGCAAAACCTTCCCTCTTTCCCTCTCCCGACACTCCCACCTAAACAAAGCAGGACACACCCACTTTCCTGACCCTTTACAAAATAGAGGGGTGAAAACACCCTGCTGAGACAAGGGGCTTTCATGGCCCTTTAAAACAATGCACAAGCAAAAAAAAAAATAATTTTTTGTTCCCAAGATGCTGTTTTCATGCAAATGAACAGATTGAATGTATAATCAAAGTGTTGTCATGTAAAGTGCCCCCAGCCACAAGCTCTTTCGATTTGCCGTAACCAGTGTCCACTGCAAGTAAACAACCTTAAATTTGACCCTCGAACATGCAGAAAGCACATGAGGCGTGAAATTCAATGTGAAGGTGCGTCCCGCGGGGGAAACTTCATCAGCGGAAAGACAAAAAAATGAGTCTTCTTGAATGCAGGTATCAGAAAAAGACATCTAGAGCTCCATCTGCAGATGTTTGCTGTGTGTAGAGAAGAAGACGACACATCGAGGGCAGAATTAACTGAGAAGAAGAAAAGGAGGATGTCAAAAAAGAGAGGAGAGTCTTTCTGAAACCTGCTGCTTACTATATTGGAGACAAGTGCTGTTGCCGGGGCAACCAGCGGAAGCCGTGATTGGTGGATTGGCTGCGGAGGATTTGATGTTCACCGCACATCTGGGGTCGACAAACACCTCGCATCTCTTTCGCCGTTTATCCTGATCCGTCTTCATTACAGCCTCCGCCATCGTCTTATCATGCAGCTCCTGCTTTTATTCTGCTGTTTACACGTGTTTCTGACGCTTCCTTTCGGCATCATGTCTGTTCTCTCTGGCATCACCATGTGTTTGACTGCAGTGATCACTCGCGGTTGTTCATTTAGCACTGTGTTTACAGCATCAGGCCTGAAGCGTAGATAGCTCGGCACAGATATGATATTTCGACGTGCATTCATTAGTTTTTTAGTTTTTTTTTTTGGACTGCATTTGGTTGCATTTACAGGAAACTGCTTGCTGATACTGAGCAGTGAGTTTGATGCTGGATGGGACATTGGATGCAGGGAAATGATATTGTTAATAATAATAATAATAATAATAATAATAATAACAACAACAACAACAACAACAACAAACATTTAAAAAAGAAATTGTTGGATATTCACCAACAGTAATTTAACCAGGTTTAAGTCTAATGACTAATAATAATAATAATAATAATAATAATAATAATAGTATTTAAAAATCAAATGTTGGATATTCACCAGTGGTAGTTTATCCATGTTTATTTAATAATAATAATAATAATAACAATAACAATAATAATAATAATAATAATAATAATAATAATAATAATAATAATAATAATAATAATAATAATAGTAATAATAATCCATCATCGTCATCATAATTACTGATATAATAGTAGTAATAATACTAATAGTAAATAATAATAATAATAATAATAATAATAATAATAATAATAATATAATAATAATAATAATAATCCATCATCATCATCATCATCATCATAATTACTGTATAATAGTAGTAATAATAGTAATAGTCATAATGATAATCATAATAACGGTAATCATAAAAGTAATGTATTGTAATGTTGTTGTTGTTGTTGTTATTATTATTATTTTTTATTATTAATGGTCGTTTATGTAATATTTTAAATAATATTAGTATACTAGTAGTATAGTAGTTACATAAATTGCTTTTAATAATGTAAATATTGAAAATGTTTCAAACTTTATATACATTTATAAAAAAAAAAAATTTACAATATTTTGATGTTTTCATTTTTTTTCCAGTACCTCAAATTATTTATTTAGCAATATTTGTATTATTATTATTATCATCATCATCATCATCATCATCATCATCATCATCATCATTATCATTATTATTATTATTATTATTATTATTATTATTATTAGTCTTTAAATAAATAGACTTTAGTCCATTTAAAAAAACTGTGTTTCATAATACTTATTGCAATCTATAGGCTTTCAGTGTTTCTAAAAATTAAATACATGATATGTGTTTGATTAATCTGCCCTAAAGCAGTCATTAGTGCTCATTTAATTAATAATTAATTAATTTATTTATTTATTTATTTATTTTTATTTTTATTATTTTTAGTTTATTTATATTAATTTTATTTATTTTATTTTTAATGTATTTATTTATTTGTTTATTTATATTAAATTTATTTATTTCATTCATTCATTCATTTTCTTGTCGGCTTAGTCCCTAATCTGGGGTCGCCACAACGGAATCAAACGCCAACTTATCTAGCATATTTTTTACGCAGCGGATGCCCTTCCAGCCGCAACCCATCTCTGGGAAACATCCACACACACACATTCACACACTATGGACAATTTAGCCTACCCAATTCACCTATACCACATGTCTTTGGACTGTGGGGGAAACCGGAGCACCCGGAGGAAACTCACGCAACCACGGGGAGAACATGCAAACTCCACACAGAAATGCCAAATGACCCAGCCGGGGCTCGAACCAGCGACCTTCTTGCTGTGAGGCAAACGTGCTACTTACTACGCCACCGTGGCGCCAATTTATTCATTTATTTATTTTTATTTATTTATATTATAATTTTAATTTTATCTATTTTTAATGTTTTCAATTAACTAATTTATTTTTATGTTTTATTTTATTTTAATTATTTACTTATTGATTTTTATTTTATTTATCTATTTTTTTTTGTCGTCACTGTTAAAATTTGCTCTAAATCTTATGCTTCCATTGCTGTAATTGTGTGGATGACAGTGAATGTCAGTAAAACATTTTTAAAAGGTATTTTTCCTGAATTTGTTCACTGCATGCATTGTATTAGAAGCAAACAAGCTGCATATGTTATGTTTGTTCATATCAGGGAGCGTGAGACTCATCCATGGATGCCCAAACACAGCCGCGGGCACAGGAACAGAGAACATGCAAATGTGGCTCCTTGTTTTTATTCCAGCCCTTTAAATAGAAAACTAAACTGAAGCATCTTGATGCAGTTTAGCTGCTGTTTCATCCAGGTCTAGTGGCAGCTCCAGTTACTTATATATTACTCTTAACTATTGCTTTTGTTTTTCAAAATTTTTATTACTTTTGTGATACCGAGGCCTGTATCTATATCTGTTTTTGTTGTATGATATATTGCACAAAAATACACTCACCAGTAATTTTATTAGGTTCACTGGCTCACCTAACCTGGACAATAGAACGTTGATTGGTCTGAGTCTCGATTTCTGCTTCAGCATTCAGATCATAGTGTCAGAATTTGCCGTCAACAACATGAAAGCATGGATCCATCCTGCCTTGTATCAACGGTTCAGGCTGGTGGTGGTGGTGTTATGCTGTGGGGGATATTTTCTTGGCACACTTTGGGCTCATTAGTACCAATTGAGCATCGGGTCAACGCCACAGCCTTCCTGAGTATTGTTGCTGACCATGTCCATCCCTTTATGACCACAGTGTACTCATCTTCTGATGGCTACTTCCAGCAGGATAACACACCATGTCATAAAGCGTGAATCATCTTAGACTGGTTTCTTAACATGACAAAGAGTTCACTGTACTCAAATGGACTCCACAGCCACCAGAGCTCAATCCAACAGAACACCTTTTGGATGTGGTGGAATGGGAGATTCGCATCATGGATGTGCAGTCGACAAATCTGCAGCAACTGCGTGACGTTATCATGTCAACATGGAGCAAAATCTCTGAGGAATATTTCTAGTACCTTGTTGAATCTATGCCACGATCGATTAAGGCAGTTCTTAAGGCCAAAAGGGGTCTAACCCGGTACTTGTAAGGTGTACCTAATAAAGTGGCCGGTGATTGTATTATCTAAATGCAAATTTTGTCACTGTTAATAGCAATAAGTTATAGATATACTTAAGACTAGCATTCTGGTACTAACATCTAAAACATTGCATTATTATAATTTCACAGGACTTTTTTTATTTATTTATTTTTATTTATTTAAAAACAACAAACAGAACAACAGTGGTACTGGTATCTCGTAACAACATGTACAGCAATTTTGGTACATTCTAACAAACGCATACAAGTATTTGGAAGCAAAGACAAAAAATAAAAGGAGATTATAAAACAAATTTAGAATGACATAGTTATTGAGTATTTTCAAGAAAAGTCCAGAAGGAGGACCAAATGCGCCAGAACACCTCAGATCTTTGATGTAGATCATAAGTTAATTTTTCCAGTGCTAGGAGTCTGGTTGCCTGACTCAGCCACATATTGACTGAAGGTATCTGTGCTGTCGACCTTAGTAACAATATACATTTTTTGGCCAAATACATACAAAAATTTAATACACATTCTTTGTCATGATCAAGACACAGTTTCGATGTACAATTCAGAGGATATTCCTTTGCGAACAAGGCAAAAGTCTTTCCAATTATTTTTTGAATCATTTTGTGGATCTCTTTCCAGTACGTTTTGATTTTATCACAGTCCCAAAATACATGCATTACTGTGCCAATGTCTAACTTACATTTAAAACATAGCTGGGAACAATTGGGAAATATTTTATGAAGGCGTACTGGGGTTAGATAAATCCTGTGAATACATTTATAATTTTGCTCAAGAACCGAAATTGAAGTACTTTTGGGATAGATATTTGAGCAGACAGATAGCCACTCATCATCACTAAAACTAGACCTCAACTCCTTTTCCCATATTACCTTTAAAGAATCAAAGGTTGAAGTGCCAGCATTAGACAGCAATGTATAAAATTCAGAGATCTTTTTTTTAAAGCGTACATGAAGAGAAAAGCTGTTTTTCTATTTCACAGGACTTTTAATCACGAATTATAATCTGACTGGCCATTACTGTATATATATAGAGCTCACTTTGCACTCAGTGTTGTATTTTATTCAGGGCATAACAGCTTGTCTGTCTACAAACATAAAGCTATAATGTGAAGAGGTGCATTAAATGTGTGTGTTTAATATAGACTGCGTTTAATGCGTGTAGTGGATGCACATTTTATTCACTGAGAGCAGTTTCATAACGTTTGCTCTTATATTTCTGTGGGTTGTGATGAGTTTGAGATGGCTGGGTCACAGTCCGTCAACACTTCTTCTTCAGTGCCGTGGGGAAATCAGCTGCCTTTTCATTTATCTGTCTATAATCTCTATCCGCACAGATCTGGCAATCTCTTTCTCTTAGTTGTGCTGTTGTTCTCACATCACAGTCCTCAGTGTTCACACTTCACTTCCTTCAGCAGGCCTGTGTAGTGGTCTGGTATTGTGCAAGTTAGTTTGGTTGATTTAAATTGTATTTATTATTTAAAGTGAACAAGTTATACGTACGTGTTTTTGTTTTGTTTTTTGTTTTTGTTTTGTGTGTTTTTTTTTTTTTTTTTTTTTTTTTTTGGTTTCGTTTTGTTTTATTTTTTGGAGACTTGTGTTATTTCTTTTGTTTTGTTTTTTGATTTAGTTTTTTGTGTGTTTTGTACTGTTGCTTTGTTTTTTGTGGTCTTTTTGCTGTTTTGTTTTGCTTTGTTAGATTTATTTTTTAATTACTTTTTTTTCTTATTTATTAATTGATTAATTAATTTATATATGTATTTATTTATTTATTTTTATTATAATTTTTTTTGGGGGGGGGTTGTTTTGTTTTGCTTTGTTAAATTTATTTTTTTATTATTATTTTTTATTATTTTTTTATAAAAAATTGGGGGGGGAGTTGTTTTGCTTTTGTTAAATTTATTTTTTTTAATACATTTATTTTATTGATCTTTTTTTGTTTTTTTGTTTTGTTTTGTGAATTGTGTTAATTCTGTTCAATAGTTACAGGGGGCAGTTAAAGGCCACTGCATTTTTTTTTTTTTTTTTTTTTTTAATTAAAGTAATTAAATTAAATGATGTTTTATTAAAAATATACCAAATATTCAATTAGCTGTATTTTATTTTATTTGTTTTATTTTTGTTTAGTTTCAGATAATATTTATTAGTTAAAGTAAACAAAATATGCTTGGTTTTTTTACAATTTTTATTTTTTATTTTTGTTTTTTT
Organism: Danio albolineatus; assembly: GCA_903798035.1. Lineage (NCBI taxonomy): Eukaryota > Metazoa > Chordata > Actinopteri > Cypriniformes > Danionidae > Danio > Danio albolineatus. The sequence continues at coordinate 2,612,995 of CAIGQQ010031496.1, forward strand.
CATTTTATTCATCTTCCTTTTGGCTTAGTCCCTTTAATTATCAGAGGTCACCACAGTAGAATGAACCGCCAACTTATCCAACATATGTTTAATACAGCGGAGGCCCTTCCAGCTGCAACCCAGTACTAAGAAACATCCATACACACTCCTTTACACACACACTCATACACTACAGCCAATAGACCCTTTTCACATTTCCGGGTTTCTCAGTAGCGAAAGTCGTCAGAGTTGGGAAAACTTAGAACGCAGTGAATGGGAGAATACAACAAATTATTTAATTTTTTTTACAATCTTTTTGCTCATATAATATAAGAAAAACTTATTTGTAAAGACTTACAGAAAAAGGAAAAGAAAATAGTGTGAGCCTGACGGCAGCCAGAGGGGAGAATACCTCAAAAATAATGTCCTGTCCCACAGACGCTGCATTAGAAACACCTCACACAAGCGGTAATTAGTTTTTTGTAATTTGAAGCAAAGATGATATATTACATACATAAACGCACATAAATGTTCATACATTTTTTAAAAATCAGAATATTAAAACTTTCAAGGATTTAAGATTATGATGACCGTTAAACACGTCATAACAGGCTTGTGAAAAGGGTCCATTTTGTTTATTCAGTTCATATAGCACATTGGTTTGGACTGTTGGGGAAACCGGAACACCCGGAGGAAACCCACGCCAACACAGGGAGAACATGCAAACTCCACACAAATGCCAACTGACCCAGCCAGGACTTGAACCAGCAACCTTGTAGCTTTGTGGTGACCGTGCTAACCAATTATTTTATATAAATATATTTATTTTCTGAATTTCAGTTGTGGCAGTGGTTTAGATATTAGACGTTAAGTTCAGATGTTAAGTTTAGATGTTAGATTTTTTTTTTTCCAGTTGTCAAATGTTATTTATTATTTCAAGCTAGCAACTCATCCCTAATTTTATCTCTCATTTTATTAATTTGATATTTTTATTTAGTTTAGTTAAATTTTATAATACATATAATTGACTATATTTCTTTGATCTTCTACCTTAAGCAACAGATAATAGCCAAGCATCTACACTGGTCTTCCCAAGTCGAAGATGATCAAAATAATGGTAAATTCACAGTCTGTCAAACCGGAGCCACATCAGCTTCCCATATTGCAGAGAGAAAAATCAATTTGCTTGCAGGAAAGGCAAGGCAAGTTTATTTATATACAGGACAGTATCCCCTTTTTTATTGCTCTTGCCTTCTGTCAGTCTCTTAGCCTTTGAATGGGAAGCTATCGAGCGTAATAGACTTTTCTTCTTCTTCTCCACTGACTCCAGTGTGTGTTTTCTAGCACAAAGCGGAGCTGATGGCGCTCTTATCAGCGAGTCCACAAGGCGCCAACGCTTTCTGAGACGTAAGCTGTGTGAGCGCTTGTGTAAACCCTATCCTCAGCTATATTTCACACACACACACACACACACACACACACGCACACACATGCCCTCAGAGGCCAGACACTGATAGCCGGACAACATTTAGCCACTAAATGCCAGCTGCCAATCCAATTCATATTTAAACACTTTATTCTAGTGTTTAGTTATTAAAGAATATTTATTATTACAGTCCCACAATGTTTTTATACATACGCTTATGTTAATCTAAACAATTGGAATTTACTTTTTTAATTTTGGGACTTCAACTTTGTGTTTTTAGTAAGCATTGTTATCAACAATGGTAATAACAGGTTTCCTCAACAATAACTTGGTTCAATGTGTATAAAACAAATAAAAAATGACAAATTATATATATGAACTATATATGAACACACAAACAAACACACATATACGGATATATACATAAATGTTATGAGTTTAAGATGTTTAAGTGGGATGCTGTAACATTTAGGTGAGACAGATGTAATGAGTGCGACAGATCAAGGATGAGGTAGGAATCAAGTCTCAATTTAAGCTCTTTACTTCATGGATTAAACAATAATAACTGGGGAAAAATAAATAAATATTTACAGTATTATCTTTAAACAAAAAGAATGAGTGTAAGCCAAATCAAAGAAATTAACAAAACAAAACAGGCGACAAATGAATAATGAAAAATAATCCCGACATCTTCAGTGTATACGAAACTCGATCTAAACTAATTAAACTACAAAACTCAAAACTACACAGGTGGCAAAACACTCCAACTAATCTAACAAAACTCAATCTAACTAAACAAACCTACCACGAAGGTCATAGATTCAGTTTAGAATAACACAACCATCAAATCATTTTACTTAAAGCTAACAAAGTTTAACAAGTAAACTCGAATTACCACAGTAAAACTGAGATAAATCACAACACAGCCTAAGCATAAACACAAGATTGTGTGGAGCACAAAGGTATGCCGAGGTAGAGCGAGCGCACACCACATGCTGGTCTGTCGGAGCTTTAAAACACACTGCGCGTCCAGGGATTGGTGGAACTGGAACGGTCATAATGATGATTGACAAAGAACAGGACCAATAAGAAACCTGAAGGTGGAGTAGGAAACAGAGAGTATGAGAATAATAAATGCACACACAAAAACTAACATCGAACATAACAATATATCATACAGAAACCTGTAGGTGTATAAGTATAAAAAGGGGAAATTATATACAAAATGTCAGAGAAGTACATAAACAAAAAAAGTGTCTGATCAAATTATTGTAAAACAGAAAATAGTTTGTTGTACACTATACCTGACAAAAGTCTTGTCGTCGATTCCAGTTGTAAAGAGCAACAAATAATAGCTTGACTTCTAGTTGATCATTTGGAAAAGTGGCAGAAGGTCGATTTTTCTGATGAATCATCTGTTGAGCTGCATCCCAATCATCACCAATACTGCAGAAGACCTACAGGAACCAGCATGGAGCCAAGATTTTCATAGAAATCCGTCAAGTTTGGTGAAGCAAAAATTATGGTTTGAGATTGCATTCAGTGTGGGTGCGTGCGAGAGATCTGCAGAGTGGATGACAACATCAACAGCCTGAGGTATTAAGACATTTGTGCCGCCCATTGCATAACAAGCCACAAGAGAGGGCAAATTCTTCAGCAGGATAGCGCTCCTCCTCATTCTTCAGCCTCCACATCAAAGCTCCTGAAAACAAAGGAGGTCAAGGTGCTCCAGGATTGGCCAGCCAAGTCACCAGTATGAACATTATTGAGCATGTCTGGGGTAAGATGGAGGAGGCATTAAAGATGAATCCAAAGAGTCTTGGTGAACTCTGGGAGTCCTGCAAGAACGCTTTCTTTGCCATTCCAGATGACATTATTAATAAGTGATTTGAGTCACTGCAGAGATGTATGGATGCAGTCCTCCTCCAAGCTCATGGGAGTCATACACAATATTCATTCTGTTTCCACTGCACCATGACTTTATATTCTATACTGTATGTTATTTCTGTTCAGTGACAAGACTTATGTCAAAGCGAAGTAAGACCTCACTGTCCTAATAAAATAATTAGAAATCAAGACATGATCATATTTTATTTTGCTAAAATAAGCGTAATCTAGAGGCCTTTGCCTTTCATATAAGCCACTTCTGATACCAAATGATCAACTAGAAGTCAAGTTATTATTTGTTGCAGCAAGACTTTTGTCAGGTAGTGTATCTTAAAAGACATCTTTGTCTTTAAGTTTTAATAATTCTCATGCATTTGGTTCCAATGAAGAATTGTTGAAATCTTTGCTCTGTTAATTAAGGCAATGGATTGCTCCAGTCGAACAATGTCTATAAAATTGTATAACCATTGCTGAATTGACTTGCAGAATGGACGAAAAAATGCACATTTACAGACAACTATGAATGTTGGACATTTGCACACGCCCTGCTCATTTATTGTGTAGTTCTGACTGTGCTGCAAGTGAGTGGGTTTGACAAACCACCCGTATGATACACTCTTTTCTCTCTTTATGCACCAGACACTTTATTAGAAACACTATTTTCTGTTTATATGTATACTTAAGCTTTTTTATATTTTGCGATTGATATTTCGTTCTATTGCTGTGTTTTTCATAATGGAAGTTTTAAATATTTTATATTTGTCCTTACATAATTATATATCGAAAATTGTATGTTTTTTTCTTATGTTCCATAATTTAGACTCTTATTGATGTTATTTTGATATTTTTTGAAGTCACAGGCAATTGTATAATCCTTTCACTGCATATCATACTGTATATGACCGTGTAAACGATAAATACATTGCATTATTTATTTATTTATTTAATTAATTTATTTATTTTTTTGCTGTGGATGAAGTTTTCAGTTCCTAAAGTTACAGTGTGTTTTCATCGTACGTGAACTCTTTTTGCATTCCTCATTATGTAAGCTCTTTATTAATGATCAGCACTGCATGAAGCATATACAGTTCAAGAACAAAGCCGGCATAGATTTACAAGTCATGTATAGTCTCTGAACTGCTGGGTTGCCAGAACCTTTGAAATGAATAAGCTGCTAATTCATTTCATGCTAATTAAGGCTGCAAATGAAAACACAAATATGCTAAGCAGGCCAGTGGTGTTAAGTTACTGCTTCTTTTCAAACCATCAGAAAACCTGTGAATTGTTTGTCAGGAAAAGAACAATTTAGCTCCTAATTCCCTCTGCTTTTTCCTGTTCTGCAGCTTTTGTCTGATATTAGGAATTTGATTTACCTCGCAGTCATTCAACTCTGTTGAGAGAATTAAATTCTTGCATTGATGTTTGTTAACCCACAGTTTTGTTGAGCTGCAGTTTGTAGTAGTGATATGCATCTCAGAGGCCAATACGATACGATACTTAGCCAATTGTATGATACAATACAGACATGTATATAGCAGTTACTTCAGGATTTACCCCATAATATGATACAATTCATCCCTATCACGATATGATACAATTCACTCCATCATAAT
>CAIGQQ010031496.1:2637899-2651213 GCA_903798035.1 Danio albolineatus
AAATTGTTTTACTTGTAATTTAGAGATACATTCATAATTTATATTACATTACAGTACTGTTATTAATTATAAAGCAGACCTCTATGGGCCCCTAGAGTGCATGGGCCCTTAGAATCGTCCTAACTTTCCCCCCCTTAGCGGCACCCCTGGGTACAGGTGAATTGGGTAAGCTAAATTGTCCGTAGTGTATGAGAGTGAATGAGTATGTATGGATGTTTCCCAGTGATGGCAGTTCATTCCGCTCTGGCGACCCCAGATTAATAAAGGGACTGAGCCGAAAAGAAAATGAATGAATGAATGAACACGCCTCACAGCAAGAAGGTCACTGGTTCGAGTTGCGGCTGGGCCAGTTGGTGTTTCTGTGTGAAGTTTGCGTGTTTCCCCACAGTCCAAACACATGCACTAAAGGTGAATTAAATAAGCTAAATTGGCTGTAGTGTATGAGTGTGTGGCTGGAAGGGCATCTGCTGCGTAAAACATATGCTGGAATAGTTGGCAGTTCATTCCACTGTGGTGACCCCTGATGAATAAGGGACTAAGCACAAGGCAAAAGAGTGAATGAATGTAACTAATCTCTTTTTACAGTGTAGGTGTTACAAAAATGTTACAATATTTCTCTCTTACAAACAGGGCTTGACATGAACTTTTTTGATCACCAGCTACTGTGGCTAGTAGTTTTCCACCGTTACTAGCCACTCGCCATTTTCACTAGCCACAGTTTTGTTGTTGGGAAAATATATTTTATATGCATAGGTTTGACTTTGACTAGCTAAAATGACTTTATTTATTTTTTGTGTGGTCACACTTTATTTTGATGGTCCGTTTGTTGAATTTAAGTTACATTGCAACTAATTCTCATTAGATTATAAGTAGACCGTTAGGTTGGGGTTAGGGGTAGGGTTAGTGTAAGTTGACATGTACTTGCAAAGTTTTTTTATAGTCAGCAAATGTCTGTTGAATGTCAGTATCAACAGATATAAAGTAGACAGTCTACTGATACTCAACTGGACCATCAAAATAAAGTGTTACCTTCTGTGTTTTTTTCCACATGCCTCCACGTTCATTTTACTTTTGTTGTGTATGAGCTTCCTCAACGAGCATGAGCAAATGTGTTGTGTTTTCATAAAAAAAGTGTCACATTGCAATTAGTTTTCTTTCACAGGACTTTTCAGGGTTCAACACGATAAGGATTTACCTTTTTTTTCCTCTGGCCACACCAAACTAATTATTTCCTTGCCATAAATTTTAAATAATGTGTCAAAACAAGCAAAATACTGCTGTATACATACACTTTATATTCAACAAAACAGCTGACATTTAAAATAAATATATTTTCACACATCTAAAACTATGCACAGTGGTCTGTTCTGACTCAAGATCCCAGATCAGCAGTTAATTATGCATACAACAACATATTAAAGCAATTTTATTGTAAAGGATGATTATTAAAAGTATATTAACACTAAAATAACAGCAAGCAAAATAAAAGAGAGTAAAAAAACATTCCGTAAGCGATAATGAAAGGATGACGCCGCCCACACGGTTAATGTTAAGCCAATTTATAATCTGTTCAAAGAATGGCTAAAGCGAAAGCGGCAACAACTGCTGCTGCTTACAAAGAATCTCAAGCCCTTGAAGGACTGTGGGTGCACGAGTTTCATAGACATCACACTAGTTTCGCTTCCAGGCACGGTTGCTTCGTGCGAGTAAACAGCACAGGAGCTTTTAAACACTCGCGCGACACTAAAGCCCTCGTCAGTGAGTGAGGAAAGCCTGTCTCACCGTGTGCGTGATCCTCTCATTAGTTATTAACCTGCTTTGTTTTGCTCGCGCTAAAAGCTGTTGCTGTCAGTCATGCTGCTTCTCGATTCTATGATCACATTTGCACGTATATCGACAAACGGTCATAGACTAACAGTCTAATCTGTAGTGGCGAGCCAGCACTGACTATTTAAAATGAGTTTCAGCCAGCCAAAGTGGCTAGTGGGAGAAGCATTTTAACCCGCCACAGGTGAAATCTACCCGCATTTGGCAGGTGTTAATGTCAAGCCCTGCTTAAAATGTAAACCAAAACCTGTAGAACCGTAGAACCGTGATACAAACCAAACTGACCGAATTTTGTGAACCATTCCACCACTAATAATGCTAGCGAAAAAGCCCTTGTACAGCCATCCATTCCAGTCAAACAACACAAAGCAACATCTAGCCTGAATATACAACCTAGAAGCATCGGCGCAGTGCCAGGAAGCTCATTAAACCAGTCATTACTGTGCATTGGCGCACAAGCTGATGGAAAAAAAACAAAAAAACCTTGGTGATTGAAAAACCTTCGCAGCCAATCTTAATTAGCGAGCAGCTGACAGTAAAGGCTCACGGTACAACTCTAGGATCCATTTTCTTTCTTTCCGGCTCGAGATTTCCTGATGCTGATGACTAAGGAGCGGCAATATTAGGACTCAAGGCTGCTGCTTAATGAACACGACTGCCTGACAAACGCTCAAAATGCCAGAACGATGGACGTCCAGGTCTCGTTGTGTGGATAAATTGAATCGGAAAGCCGAGGAGGAGGCTGACCGCTCACATGGTGCCCAGCTACCCTTGAGCGGCCCTGAGAAATCAAACAAATAAAGATTGATAAAGCAGCAAACAATGGTCCATCCCGGCCCCCGCGATCACATCTGAGGAGCGCAGCGTGATCGCTACTCCACTAATGACTTTCCTCTTCATTACATTCATCTGAGCTTGGCTTGCTTAGTCCTCAAAGTCAGATAATGTTTGTGCCCGGAGCTCAAACCCCCTTCATTAACCTTTAGCAGGACTCATTACACAATTGCACACACCCAGAGATATCGAGACGTGAGAGCTGTGCAGTGCTGTGATTGGTCAAAGGGAAGTATGTCCGTTTATGTAGATGTGAAGCCAAAAGATGCTTCGCCCTCATGTGAAAGTTTTACTCTGTTTTAAATATTTCCCAAGTATTAGTTTAAAACAGCAGGGAGATTTCTGCGGTATTTCCTTTATTATTTTTTCTTCTGTTTAAAGTCTTATTTGTTTTAGTTTGTCTGCAATAAAAGCAGTTTTATCATTTTTAAGGTCAATATTATTAGCCCGTTCATTAGCCCCCACTTTGTCAGAGTGGGCCTCAGCTAACTCTGTTTGGGAAAACTTGGTTCAGAGGGAGAACAAAATGATGGTGTACTCGATAGCACTCCAGTGCACAGTGTTTTATTTACATTGCTGGCAGGTGAAAACAATCCACAGTGAAGACTACATATATATACACAAGTGTCCAAAAACCAACAATCCAAAGTACCAAAAAAACAACCAAACAGAAAAATAAACATGAAATAAACAATCAGCGGTCACTTCATTAGGTACACCTGTCCAACTGCTGGTTAATGCAACTCAATGCATTCAGGCATGTAGACATGGTCAAGATGATCTGCTGCAGTTCAAACCGAGCATCAGAATGGGGAAGAAAGGGGATTTAAGTGACTTTGAACGTGGCATGGTTGTTGGTGCCAGACGGGCTGGTCTGAGTATTTCAGAAACTGCTGATCTACTGGGATTTTCACGCACAACCATCTCTAAAGAGAAAATAACTAGTGATATCAGTCTTGTTGAAGCCAGAGGTTAGAGGATAATGGGTAGACTGGTTTCTAGCTGATAGACAACAGTAACTCAAATAACTACTCATTACAACCAAGGTCTGCAGAAGAGCATCTATGAATGCACAACACGTCCAACCTTGAGGCGGATGGGCTACAGCAGCAGAAGACCACACCGTGTGCCGCTCCTGTCAGCTAAGAACAGGAAACTGAGGCTACAATTCACACAGACTCACCAAAATTAGACAATACCAAAAAATTGGACTGATGAGTCTCGATTTCTGCTGTGACATTTGGATGATAGGGTCAGAATTTGACATCAACAACATAAAAGCATGAATCCATCCTGCCTTGAATCAATGGTTCAGGCTGGTGATGGTTGTGTAATGGTGTGGGGGATATGTTCTTGGCACACTTTGGGCTTATTAGTACCAATTGAGCATCATGTCAATGCCACAGTGAGTATTTTTGCTGACCATGTCCATCCCTTTATGACCACAGTGTACCCATCTTCTGTTGGCTATTTCCAGCAGGATAATGTGGCATGTCATAAAGTATGAATCATCTCAGATCTCTGGTTTCTTGAACATGACAATGAGTTCACTGTACTCAAATGGCCTCCACAGTCACCAGATCTCAATTCAATAGAGCACCTTTGGGGTGTGGTGGAGCGGGAGATTCGCATCATGGATGTGCAGCCGACAAAACTGCAGCAACTGTGTGACGCTATCACGTCAATATGGACCAAAATCTCTGAGGAATATTTCCAGTACCTTGTTGAATCTATGCCACGATCGATTAAGGCTTTTCTGAAGGCAAAGGGGGTCCAACTTAGTACCAGTATTAGTGTACCTAATAAAGTGGCCAGTGAGTGTATACAAAATTAAGTGACATCATAAGCAGGTGCCAGCATCTGCTCAGGTTGGTCAACACAACAACAGGCAAACAGAAAGACCGAGGACATCAAACAGGACAATAGAAAATATAGATATAAAATATAAACAAGATCATACCTTTCTATTTCACTTTAAATTTAATAACCATATCTTCCAAAATAACTAGTAAAATATTACATAGCAAACACTAAAAGTTAGTAATTCAAACTACTATGCTTATTATTTTGAAAGAATGTTATTATTTTGAAGAATGAAAAAAAAAACACATTGCAAGTGCTACAATTCTAACAAGGGCTGAAAATGAAAAGAAAAGCATTATCTTTATATAATTAAGCATGTTTTAAAAACATTACTAGAATATTTAAATATTTTTTCCAGAAGAAAACTGAAAAATATTAAAATATTAATAAAGAATAAAGGAATCTCAACACACACACACACACACACACACACACACACAAAATAAAAATAAGTAAATAAGTAGATGAATGAATGAATGAATGAATGAATGAATGAATGAATGAAATTAAATGAATCTCCATGACAAAGATGCAAAAACTACAGACTTTGCTAATACTAAAACACATTTAGAAACATTTCAGTTTAAATGTAGTAATGCTATCAAATGAATAAAACAGAGCGATTTAAAGAGGTAGTCCAGAGGGTATTTTTAAGGCTTGGTTGTGTTTATAAGGTACAAAGCAATGTGTGCTCATGCTTCATTTGTGAAAAATCATGTCATTTGTTCATATACCCTATTTTGATTATGTAAAGCTACTCAGCTAACATGAAAACCACTGTCATATTTCCTAGTTCTTCCAAAAGCCCGCCCTCAAGAGGCTCTGATTGGTCAGCTAACATAATGTGCTGTGATTCACGGATCGGCTCCATGTCTCCAGGAAGCGTCCTGCTATAACATTACAGCTCATCTAGCCACGCCCCTTCGCTGAGTGGGGTGTATGCCTGTAACCTGAAGGGTTTATGACATCATTAACCAGGATGTGCTTTTTGTAGTCCCCAAACTTCATGAACTGTAGGCTTTGCTAAGTTAACTCTGTAAAAGCCAATGTCTCCCTTTGCACTGAACTTTGAGCGTCTTACATTCAGAGATGTTGTTTATGTTCACACAGCTACATTACATGTCAACTAAAGTTTCAAATATGATATCGTAGTGGACCACCCCTTTAAAGCTTTAAAGATTTAAAAATCGCAATTAAATCCTATTTTGGGGCCTTTAATATGCCATCAAATGACTCTTGTTCTAAATACACCGGACAACATTTCTACTACATAAATGATTGTTAAATTTGCTCTCGAGTTTGTTATCTGAAGCCTTGAAGTGATTCATCTCCAACTGCACACATCCAGAAACACTGGGCTAGGGATGCCACAGCGCTGCGATCAGTCGGGGAGAAGTTCAATGTGAAAATTGCATCAAATTTGCGGATTCGACTCCAGCCTTTCATCCAGCTGTCTGCCTCCTTACCTATCGCAGGGTTTAATCGAATGACGGAGATCCATCTGCAGTGCAAATTGTTTTCTCTGAACCGACTGCACTGAAATTGTCCTTCTCTTTCACAAACAAATCCAATCATACCCTCGAGTTGCCGAGGATTGGCGATCCATGCTTGGTAAATGTTACAGAAGCTCATAGAAGCCGGAGCGCTTCATACTTGGCATTAAAGCTGCACTCTGTACAGTTTATTTTGGTTAAAAATGACCTAAAATGCTTATTGGTCAAAAGTTGTTACTTTTATGAGCCGTATGTTTGGACCCATTGTCTTTAACTTTAGGTCTCCCGGTTGGACAATTGCCTGACAATTTTACTAATCGTTTATTTGACATTTTAGCCTTTGCGGCCAGAAAAAATATTCTGATAAACTGGGTCAGTGACAAACCCCCATCCTTGAAAGGGTGGCACAATATTATTAGGGAAATGTTTCCTTTAGAATTCCTTACCTGTGTCATACATATGTCCACTGAAGCTTTTCATCAAGTCTGCATGCATTACTTGGACTTTATTGATGTTTCTTTAAGCTGCATTTTGAGTTATGGTATGTCATAATTGAATTTTTCTATTTTAATTTACTATTATTTTATCTTTATATGTTTATTTATTTTTTATTTTTTTATTATTCATTTTTTTTTGTTTTATTTTGTTTATTTACTTATTATAATTTTTATGCTATTATTTATTTATTATAATTTTATTTTGCGTGTATGTACCCTAAATTGTCCGTATAGTGTATGAGTGTGAATGTGTGTGTGTGGATGTTTCCCAGGGATGGGTTGCGGCTGGAAGGGCATCCGCTGCGTAAAAATATGCTGGATAAGTTGGCGGTTCATTCCGCTGTGGCGACCCCAGATTAATAAAGGGACTAAGCCGACAAGAAAATGAATGAATGAATAAATAGTTTCTAATTTTTTTTTTTTTACATTTTAAAACATTTTTTTTATCAAATCAAATCCAAGTTTAATTTTAGAGCACACTTACAACCTTTGATCGACCAAGGTGCAGTACAGTAACAGTAGCAGATAAAAACAGCAATGCACTACAAAAAAAAAACAATATATAACAATAGTAACAAGTTTCCAAGAAAGAATCAATTTAGTATAGCCTGAAACCGCCATTAGGGAGTTTTAAATGCACTCAAAAGAGTCTTTAGCATTAATTTAAAAATAGACAGAATAGATGCTATTCTGATTTTTAATTGTAACTTACTGCATAGTTTCGGACCCACATCTGCAAAGGCTCCATCGCTCCTCCATTTGAGACGAAATAGAGGTATTTGCAATAGATGGCAATCGGAATTTGATCTAAGCCAGTGGTTCTCAAGCTTTTTTCTCCAAGTACTGTAAGGATGAAAATTATCATATGCATTTGTTTTTCACCAAAGAAGGCTGACACAAATTCCAAAGGCAGATACTGAATCAGGGCCTTGTGTGTGGAGTTTGGGGGGTTTTACGATGTAGTCACATGTTGATTGGTCAGTTTGAATGTCTCAGTATTTGGGCTTTGGTCACATGGTCAAGAAAGATACAAAATAGGTGGTAAACTTTGCTCCGTCTCTTTTTTTCTTGCGCTGGATCTTTTCTTTCTGTGGCTCTTTTCCTGCTGATCTCTCTCTCCCTCCCTCCTCTCTCTCCCTCTCTCTCTCAGGTAACTTTAATTTACATTTAAGCTGGGTACAATTATTATCATATGTCTTTATCATTTCATGTTTTATTGTTTTATACAGTTATTTGCAACTAATTCAGTTGTAACCATTGAGAATTATTGTCATTAAATCATCTCATTTTCCGGTATTTGTCAAATACTTTTGATTTAACATCAACATTTAATCACTCCATATTGCAATACAATATACATCACACAACAGCATTGCTCTACCACATTTAAAGCTATTATTACCGCCTTTATTTTCATTTTTTGGTATAAGATTGCAGAAGGATGGTTTGACTAGAATGAACAGTTTTTCACCATCATACTGATAACTTTTTATAGTCATTCGACAGAACTACAGCTCGAACCGCTGTAAAAGACCATACCTTACAGAACCACCTCAGAAAAAAATGTCCCTCCAAGTACCACCATAATAACTGGTATTGAAGTACAGTAGCGTGGTAGGCCTAATTATGCAGTTACAGCACTGCACAGTTCACAAACGAAGGTAGTAATTCTAATTAAGAATATTTATTATTGTCAGCCCCTTAAATAAAAGGTTTAACCTATTAAAATTAATTTGCTGATCACATTGGTGTTATTGTACGTGTCAAAGGGTTAAGTGTGTTCGTTTTTTTACTTTATTCAGCGATTCCTCCGCGTACCACTAGAAGGAAGCTTGTGTACCACTAGTGGTAAGCGCACCACAGTTTGAGAACCACTGATCTAAGCGATCGAGTTTGAACCTTAGTAGTAATCAGATCGGAAAGATACGGTGTCGCTAGGTCAGGGGTGCTCAATCCTGCTCCTGGAGATCTACCTTCCTGCTGAGTTCAGCTTTAACCCTAATCGAACACACCTGAACCAATTAGTCAGGACCTGAACAGCACTAGATAATTACAGGCTGTTGTGTTTGATATGGGTTGCAACTGAAATCTGCAGGACGGTCGATCTCCAGGAGCAGGATTGAGCACCCCTGTGCTAGGTTATACAAAGTTTTATAAACAAAGAGTACAATTTTATAACCTATTCATAAATGAACCGGAAACCAATGTAGTGATCGCAATATTGGTGTGATATGGTCATATCTGTGGCTACTCGTGAGCAAACGGGCGGCCACATTTTAGACCATTTGATATCTAGAACTGAAGATGAAGGTAGATCAATAGATAAAGAATTACAATCATCTAATTACTAATTCTATACACACTGTATAGTTAACACTGGAATTTTTACTGTGCGGTGTTTCAACTCCATCCTTACTTTAGCCCGATTCACAACGGTAGCTTGTACTAATGTTTTCTCATTTGTTTGGTACTGGTAGGTTTGCAGGGAAATATGGGCATGTCGATGTTCATCTTTGTGTCATTAAATCACATCTATAATCACAGAAAGAGTCCAGCTATAATCACATATGTGGAGCTGCAGGCAGAGGATCGTTGACTTTTATCACAGCGGCTGGAATAAATGTCTGATTATAAACGAGAGCGAGTGATAAAACTCTTTAATTTGCTTTTTTGATTAAAAGGACAATTTTGTTTTCATGAAATCTGACTGTTATGACAATTAGAGATCAGCCTGTGCGGATTTGGAATCTAAAAGTATCGCTAATACAGAGTAATTCGATATTGTTGATGTTGCATCAATGCTGATGTTGTTAAGACTAACAAAGTACAACAATAATGATCTGCAGCATTTGATGAGATATACGTCAATATACTATCTGTAGACTTAAAGGCATGATATATCACCATTATAGAGCATGTATTCACAACAAACAAAGGCATATTTTTGATGATGCATGATGAATGATGAATCATGGGAGTTTGTAATGCGTTGAGTTAGGCGAGCTATCCTGTATTTTACCTAACTCGTGTTGGAGCCAGAACAATCAGACAAAGCTCGACAAATCGCATCCCACATCTGGCGACTTATTCTCCTGTCAACAGCGTCACTGTATATTATGGAAAAATAACTTAAATCGAGCATCAGTGATAAAAGAAAAAGATAAACATCGGTCTCCCACACATGCGGTTCTTGGGTTACATGCATCTAAAGGCTGCTCACACACACATACACCATACCTGCCAACACTGCCCGGGAGTCTCCCATATTTCACATCCATCTCCCGCCACCCTCCCGGTCTGTTATTTCTCCCGGGAAACTCCCGTAATTTGTACATCCCAATGCAGTTTCGAAAAAAGCACTTTTGTTCATATTTGTCAAGTTGCCAGATCTTGAATGAAGTTCATTACCTCACACAATTGACGCAATATTCAAATCTTGTAACATATTTTACCTCAATCTGGCAACATGTGATACAACTCAGGTGCGCTGTTGATTACTGTGCAGGAGGTAGATGTGGGACTTGAACGGTGGCAGTAGCAACAAGCAGCTGCGTCAGTAGTAGCACACATGATGGAAGGAAAAGAGTCAGGTCGTGCTTCGGCAAAGAAAAAACAGCTGGACAGAAGAATTAAAGTTTTTGTCTGGAAGCCACCTTGATGACACCCACGCTTTCTGCAAGGTGTGTCGTATTGATTGTAATGTCGGACACGGTGAGAAAAACGACATCACTCAGCATGTGAAATCACAACGGCACTAAAATTGTAAATTATGTTGAAATTATTAATAATGTTCAATTCCTTAGAGAGTTTATGGTTATCGTTTCGCTTTACAAGACCTCATTGTGTCACCAGGAGCCATGGATATTGCTTTGGGCTCATTTGTATGTTTATTTTGTTATTTGTATTTTTATTTTTAATTTCTAAAACCATCACCATTTTACTGAAGGAAAAAAAACGCACTACTGTACATGTTGGATGACCTGTGGGTGAGTGAACATACTGGAATTTTTTAATTTAATGTGTTACAAACAATGTTAAAAGTCACAATAAAACATAAAAAAATTATATGAGAAACTCACTTTGCTATATGTCTTAATTTGTATTTTATGTAAACACACAGTTCACCTAAAATTGAAAATCGTCATCATTTACTCATCACTCACTTGTCACAAAACTGTTTGACTTACTTTCTTCTGCCGATAACGAAGGAAGACAATTAAAAAAAATGCTAAAAAACATGAAACTATTGACATTCCCATTACAAAGTAATCCATATTTTGTGATTCACAAGTGTTTTCCGTGTATTTACGGTTATGAATTGCATTATGGGATGTTGATCTCTGCTCTGTCCACTTTTGATGATGAAAAATTCAACTCAAAAGTGAAAGGAAATAAGGATTACGTTTTTTTGTTGTACTGGCTTAATTTTTTTTTCCAGTGCACTGGCAGTTTATTACAAGGTTTTTGTAGCATAATATACAACACCAACCTAAACAATATATCACTTTAAACTAATAAATCAGAATCAGAATCAGTTTTATTGCCAATTGCCTTTGCACACAAGGAATTTGCTTTGGCTACAAAAAAATAAATATGAATAAAAAAAGATAAAGATAAAAAAAAAAAGATAGAGATGCAGTCAGTCCAAAAAGATCTGGATGTTGAAATGTATGTACAGATCTGTTATGAATATACAGGTTATAAGGTGCTGTGTACAATTGCGTAAGAAGTATTGCATCGTGTATTGTTAAAAGGTGCTGTGTGCAAATGCGTAAGGAGAAGTATTGCATTGTTTATTGTTATAAGGTGCTGTGTACTGATGCGTAAGAAGTATTGAATTGTTTATTGTTATAAGGTGCTGTGTACAAGTGCGTATGATAAAGTATTACACATTTATTGCACAATAAGGAAATATTAACTGTTCATGAGGTAGATGGCCTGAGGAAAGAAACTTTTCCTGTGTCTGGCTGTTTTTGTGCTCGGTGCTCTATAGCGCCGGCCAGACGGTAACAGTTCAAACAGGAAGTGTGCTGGGTGCGAGGCGTCCAGGGTGATTTTGCGAGCCCTTTTACTCACTGTGGAAGAGTACAGTTCTTGAAGTGTAGGAAGGGTAGTGCCAGTTATTCGTTCAGCAGTCCGGACTATTCGCTGTAGTCTACGGAGGTCAGATTTGGCTGCTGAGGCGAACCAGACGGTGATTGAAGTGCAGAGGGTGGACTGGATGACAGCTGAGTAGAAATGCACGAGCAGCTCCTGTGGCAGGTTGAACTTCCTCAGCTGACGGAGGAAGTACAGTCTCTGCTGGGCTTTCTTCACAATAGAGTCTATGTGAGTGTCCCACTTCAGGTCCTGAGAGATGGTGGTGCCCAGGAACCTGAATGTCTCCACTGCAGCCACAGTGCTGTCCATGATGGTGAGCGGGGGGAGTGCAGGGGGGTTTCTCCTGAAGTCCACTATCATCTCCACCGTTTTGAGCGTGTTCAGCTCCAGATTGTTGCAACTGCACCATAAAGCCAGCCGCTCCACCTCCTGTCTGTATGCAGACTCGTCACCGTTCCGGATGAGGCAGATGAAAAATATTATAAATGTTCTTATTAATATAAAAATATTAATAAAAGTCCCTTTTTCAAACTTTTGAGGTTAGTTCAAAAGCATGAACAAATGGGGAAAAAATAAAAACTTGAATCACAAAATACAAAAATCAGCTAATTTATGGATATTTTTTATACAGTATATTTATATTTCATATTATGGAGGGCAACATTCTTTTAAAAGAACTTCTTTTGTGAAAAAAATCATCAAAAAAGAAAGTTAAAAAGCCAAGTCAGTAACCACTTGAGGGTGAGTAAATAGTAAGACAATTTTCATTTTTGGGTGATTTATCCCTTTAAGAACTCCGTCCTATCACTTCCATCTCGTGCTGGAGAGTGTTGCTGCAGATTTAATGCGCCTACAGATAATTCATGCCATGAATTCTACAGCTCCACAAATGCACGTTTCTCCAAAGCAACTCAAGCCGCCCGTGAGAATTGCTTTACGTTGCGCCGTGCAGAGGAGCATGACTGTACCTGGAGGCGCTGACAGAAACACAGCTGCTCCGACTTCAATTAATCTCTTCCTAAGCAAAGCGGTCCAGAGCGCAGCATCATCAAAAGAGCAGCGCATCCTTTCTTCAGACCTCGGCCCTCGCAACGAGATCAAAGTCCAGATGGAGGGCCACGCTGCTTTGTGTACCTATTAAACACGCTTGATCCACGGCGATCAAAATCAAGGGGAGTCCAATCTCCATCTCTTTCTCTCTCTCTTCATCTCAGGAGCAACAACAAACAGCCGTCAGCGCTGCAGAAACGCTTGTTCCAGGCCTGACAGAGCAGAGAGGAGCTGGGGATTCACTGAAAGGTGAATCTGACAGAACTATTGCTGAAAAAACATTGGGATGAGAGGTGATGAAGGCAGTGCTGGAGATGCTGGGAAAAGACTGCTGACATCTCAATGGGCTGTTTCAGCCTCACTGCAAGAAAAATGCTTTTCTTCCTTACATTTTTTGTCTCGTTTCTATTCCAACTATCTGAAAATTCTTGGTAACACTTTACTTGAAGGGGTGTTCATAAGGATGTTATGAAAACTTTATAATGACAATGACTAAAACAGGTTGAGATGTATTTTTTTATGTCAAAACTGTTTTAAATCAATTCATTCTTAAATCAAGAAACACTTTCTAGTCAAGCAAAAAAATATTGTCTTTTTTAGAGAAATAATAATAATAATAATAATAATAATAATAATAATAATAATAATAA
>CAIGQQ010031496.1:2651223-2664987 GCA_903798035.1 Danio albolineatus
ATAATAATAATAATAATAATAATAATAATAATAATAATAATAATAATTAGGCGACACAGTCCGTAGTGTATGTGTGTGAAATAGAATGTGTGGATGGATGTTTCCCAGTGATGGGTTGCGGCTGAAAGGGCATCCGCTGCATAAAACAAATGCTGGATAAGTTGGCGGTTCATTCCGCTGTGGTGACGCCGGATTAATGAAGGGACTAAGCTGACAAGAAAATGAATGAATGAATGAATGAATGAATAATTAATCAATTAATTAATTAAAGAGCACATATTAGGACAGTATATGATAAATGCAGGGATTTCATTTATTTATTTATTGTTTTGGTGACCAGAAGTCTAATGAATTTTGAGTTTAATAAATTGCACAGCAGTGAAAGCAATTAGTATTGAGTTTAGCAGCACTTATTGGCTGAAAAAAAGGATAATTTTGGCTTTGATCAAGGACTAAAGTATTCATTTAACACTGAAGTAAATAATAATAATAATAATAATAATAATAATAATAATAATAATAATAATAATAATAATAAATCATAATAGTAATAATAATAATAATAATAATAATAATAATAATTGCTTCATTTTTCTTGTCGGCTTAGTCCCTTTATTAATCTGAGGTCACCACAGTGGAATAAATAACAGGGTGAGAATGTGGTACAATGTGGTAAAAATCAGAAGAGGGCTTTTCTTTTTCTGGATTGCTTTTGAAAATTGTTGGTTGGGGTTAGGGAAGTGGGTGGGTGGGTCAATCAATGAAATTGGTTGGGTTTAGGGAAGGAGGAGGTTGGGTCAGTTGATTGGTCGGTCATTCAGTCAGTCAAACAGTCAGTCAACAGCTGCCTCTGGTGGATTTATGCAAGAACAGCAGGCACGAATGGAAGTTTTTCGTGAGAGAAATTTGAGATCGGAAAAAGCTTATACAGCGACCTGTAAAGCATTCACGAAAACAAAAACTGCAAAAAAACGTACCTCCTAGGACGCATTTCGCGGTCTCCAGAAATGTATATAGAGGTACATTTTCAGAATGAGTCTGGGTTGCATAGTTCAGGAATCAGTATTTGGTGGAAAAACCCTGATATTTCAATCACAACAAATGAAAGCTTGTTTTCTTACAAAGTGTAACTTTTTAGGGAACTCCAAATTACATTACTTACCTTCTAAATTAGGAGGAAATGTTATCAATTACAACAAATTACAACAGAAGATTTTACCTAAACCCATATTATATACTGTAAAAACAATTCACAGCTTCCGTATTTTGTCTTCTATTTATTTACGCGTGTGAACTGCCCTATCAAATAAATTCAGGGTTCATACACATTTTTACAACTAAAATTTTCCAGGACTTTCAAGTAAATTTTCATGACCTAATGTTTCATATATTCACATGTAAATAATGATTTGATGCATGTTCAAAGCTATTAAAGCATACAATAAAACATGCAATCATCTATTTAGTTTAAATGAATCTTTAGAGCATGTTTTTGATCATGAACGGAAAAGAAGTGAAGCCAACTAACTTATATATTAAAGTATACAGACATTTCTTAAACTAATTTCCATGACTTTTCCAAAACTTTTGTGGGTTTTTCAGCTTTTCCAAAACTTTTCCAAGCCTGGAAAACGCCATGTCAAAATCCCATGACTTTTCCAGTTTTTCATGACCGTATGAACCCTGTAAATTTGACTTTACATAATATATAGAGATAATTCTTTAAAATGACAAAAAAAAAATGTTCTCGCAGTTTATTACAAGGTTTTTGTAGAGTAATATACAACACAAACCCACAATATGGCACTGTAAACTATTAAAAAAGGTTAATAAAAGTCACTTTTTCAAACTTTTCAAGGTTAAACATTGTTGGAAAGAAGATCAAAGTCCCATAATCCAATTGAAAAACATAAATAAAAGGGGGAAGCACACAAATATGAAAAAATTATGGTTTTTTTTACAGTGCATCAAGTAAATCTGGATGTTATATATGACTAAAATAGTCCAGTAAATATCAGTGCTGAATAAATCCGTTGACTATTATTTGTATTCATTTGTGTGGGATCTTTATTATTATTATTCTTCAGGCTGGAAGCAGACAACGCCACAAGCTGACCCACTTTCCCCCCTCAGAAAAGAGGGCAGGGAAAAGCGATTCACTGGGAGAAGAAACTAAATTGTCAGTGGAAGATCTAATGAACCTGTATTTGCATATGGCATTTGCATGCGGAGCGGTAATAAAGGCCATTTCTGGTCCAGAGTTAAGCCGAGATGGGATGTGTAGTCATTATAGCCGCTCAGATATCCATACAAATGGGGCTGCTGTTCAGACAAGCGCTGTAACCTGTCGAACACAGGCATTTTGACCTGTCTTATTCTCACACGTGCTCAAAACTATACAGCAAAAGCTTGAAGAAACCCAAAGAGAGCAGCTGTAGGGTGTTCGCTAGCATCGGGTTATGACTCCACTCTCGCTCATCCAAACATGTTATTTGCTAATTACACAAAACATCTCTTCTTATCCAGTCGCCCTATGCATTAGGACGCGTTGCAATCAGCTATTTGTACAATTACTGTGTTTGGCTATTTAAATTGGAGCCCTACCAAAAGCATTGTGAAACCTTTTCCCTCAAGGTGCTGGAAAAGGAGGGCAAATATCTGTGTCTCACAAACGCAGATGTGAATATATGGGGCACGAACAGGCGGCTCACAGACGGTGCGAGAGAGTATTGCAGATCGGAGGACAAGCAAATGTTAGGAAAGTAGGATAAATGCAGGGATTTTATTTATTTTATTTCTTTGGTGACCAGAAGTCACAGTTTGACAGCAAATAAATTGCACAGCAGTGTGAGCGATTAGTATCGAGTTTAGCAGCACTTATTGGCTGAAAAAAAGGATAATTTTGGCTTTGATTAAGGACTAAAGTGTTCATTTAAGACTGTAGTAAATCTACAGAGCATCTACTAATAAAGACAATCACACAGTGGAAACCTGTACTGTGGTCAGATGAATCAGTATTTCAGCTTTTTTAATGGGAGAAATGGATTTAGTGTGCTCCGGACAAAAGAAGAAACAGATCATCCAGACTGTTACCAGCAACAAATTTAAAAGCCAGGGTCTGCCATAGTATTGGGTTGTGTTAGTGCCTTTGGCAAAGGTAACTTGCACTTCTGTGATGCACCTTTAACTCAGTAAAGTCCAGAGATTTTGGAGCACAATATGCTGCCTTCTTTTCCAGCGATGCCCATGCATATTTCAACAAGACAATACAAAACCACAATCTGTACACAGTACAAAGTCCTGGCTGCAGAGGAAGAGGATACAGGTACTTGACTGGCCTGCCTGCAGTCCAGACCTCTCTCCAATATAGATTGTGTGGTGCATTTTGAAGTGCACCT
Source organism: Danio albolineatus (assembly GCA_903798035.1). NCBI lineage: Eukaryota > Metazoa > Chordata > Actinopteri > Cypriniformes > Danionidae > Danio > Danio albolineatus. Next base: position 2,654,622 of record CAIGQQ010031496.1, read on the forward strand.
TAAAACTTGTTTGCAGGAAGAATGGGACAAAATTACACCTGAAACACTTCATCACTTTGTGTCTTCAGTCCCTAAACGTCTTTTAAGTGCTGTGGAATGGAATGACAACATAATAAACTGGTAAATGCTTTACTGTTACAACTTTTGTTGCAAGAACCAAAATTGGAAAACGTGTTTATTTAAAAAAAATAATAATAAAAAAAAACTTCAGGAACGCATTTAATAATGCTGTATTGTCGGCAAAGAAATACAAGTCAAAGTAAATTTAAACTTTCAAAGTAAACAAAGTAAACTATCTTATTTTATTTGCATTTTTCATACTGTCTCAACTTTTTCCAATTTGGGGTTGCAGTTAGCATGTATAATATATATTATATACACTAGCATGCTTTCTCTTTGTATCTGTACTCTGCATTCTTTCATCTATGTCATCTGGTCTTCTAATTATACAGTAAAATACATTCTAATTTATTGTTAAATAAGCTATAATTAAAAAAATAAAATAAAAGTTTTGAAATGAAGCTAAAATAAGTTTTATCTATATTGTAATAAAACTTTGCGTTAGAAACAAACTTAATAAGAGTACTCAAACTATTAAAACCAAAACCAAAATATAAGACAAACAATTTAAAGATTAAAAAAATTAATATATAGACAAACACACAAATTCAATTGTGAGATTTTAGGCTAAAATTTAAATATATAAATACCCACTTTATTAAGTGCACTAGTACCGGGTTGGACCACCTTTTGCCTTCAGAACTGCCTTAATCCTTCATGGCCTAGATTCAACAACGTACTGAAAATATTGCTCAGAGATTTTGGTCCATATTGACATGATAGCACCGTGCTCAATTGGTACTAATGGGCCCAAAGAGTGTCAAGAAAATATCTCCCCACCATTAGACCACCATCAGCCTGAACTGTTGATACAAGGCAGGATGGATCCATGTTTTCATGTTGTTGTCTGCAAATTCTGACCCGACCATCGCAGCAGAAATCGAGACTCATGAGACCAGGCAATGTTTTTCCAATCTTCCATTGTCCAATTTTAGTGAGCCTGTGTGAATTGTAGCCTCAGTTTCCTGTTGGAGCGGCACACGGTGTGGTCTTCTGCTGCTGTAGCCCATCTGCCTCAAGGTTGGACGTGTTGTGCGTTCAGAGATGCTCTTCTGCAGACCTCGGTTGTAACGAGTGGTTATTTGCGTTACTGTTGCTTTTCTATAATCTGGAACCAGTCTGGCCATTCTCCTCTGACCTCTGGCATCAACAAGGCATTTGCACCCATAGACCTGCCGCTCACTGGATATTTTCTCTTTTTCAGACAAAGAAAAAACCTTAGAGATAGTTGTGTGTGAAAATCCCAGTAGATCAGCAGTTTCTGAAATACTCAGACCAGCCTGTCTGGCACCAACAACCATGCCACATTCAAAGTCACTTAAATCACCTTTCTTCCCCATTCTGAAGCTCGGTTTGAGCTGCAGCAGATCGTCTTGACCATGTCTACATGCCTAAATGCACTGAGTTGCTGCCATGTTATTGGCTGATTAGAAATTTGCTTTAACGAGCAGTTGGACAGGTGTACCTAATAAAAATAAATGCAGATATCAGTAAACACTAATCGAATCAATCTTCTGAAAACACTTCCCCAATTTTCTTTTATATTTTTGGGTGAACTTTTAGTTTATTTTGTTAAAAAGGCTCATATTTCTTTATATAATAATGCTAAAAGCATGAACATGTGGCCAGTGAAACTGACCTTTTTCTCCAATTGTGAGCAAATGCATTTTATTACCATTATTGCTTTTATAATTAATTACATTTCTACGTAATGCTTACAATAAAAACATTATAAAGAGCTCTCCATCTGTCTTAGCCATATATGTATTAATTAAGAGTGCTATAAAAGGCAAACTCATTACCGCTGCCCATTAGATGTAATTCTATGCTACATTGACCTTTCTTATTAACTGTGACATACTCAAGTGGTTTTTAGTGCAGCAGAGGAAAACGTATTCACAAGCAGTCCAAAGCCCAGTGCAACCACAAAAAACAACCTGCTCTATTTTACGTAAACACACAAAACCAGTGTGTGTTTGGCAGAGCTAGAGGACTGGCAGAGAGACACGATTAACATGGCAGAAACTCAATCGAAACAAAAACTGCTTCATCAGTGAAAGTAGGACAACCTTAAAGTGTTTCTGAGACGATGAGTCACTTTGGAGAAAAAAACCCCTCAAAGATAAGTGTCATTTCATCCTGATTTCAACTGTAAAACCTGTAATTCCAGCTGTAGTCTGAACACATTGGAAACACTCAAACACTGTAGTTGTAGCTGAGACTGGAAGAGTTCGATTTGTGTTATCAAAATCTTGAGAAGAATTCATTTTCTGTTACCAAATCAAATCCACCTTACATTGACTTCCAAAAGGATGAGGGCTTATCAAATTAATATGGTAAAACTGAAGCTGCAGTTACTGCATAGTTTCTGCTACATTCATTCTTCCATGGCGGGGCGCCACACCAAAATTCACCCCGCCACTGCTACATCACCACTCATTCAAAACATTTAGTCGTTGTTGTTTTTTTAATTAGCGGGTTATAACCAAACCAAAATGTATTACAAGGTAAGCAACTTATAACAATGAGAACTTTTCTGTAATCGTAATAGTGCTGGGCGTCATTTGTTTAACACTTTAAGGTGACATGCTGACTGACTGACTGACATGTGCGTGATGCGTGAGGCCAGCAAACACGACATAGCTTTCAGTTAAGATAAACACAGTTTCCATAATTAGATAATGCTTTATAATACTTTTAAATTTTCACTTTACTCCAGGATGCATTAATGCTGCTCGGTATAGGTCTATTGAACACATTCATAAGTATTCCTGGCAAATCTAATAAATGTTGGAGACATACTTGTTCAATAAATGCAATAAATCACACTTCAGCAAGGTTTATTTAAAAGCGCACAAGAAAACCTGCACTTGAGCAGCATATATTTGAGGGTGTGGAGGAAATTGTGCACGAACAGAGGAAACCGGCGCGCAAGCAAAGAGATTTGCATGCTCGTATTATATAAACGCTATCTCAGCTCGTAATACTGCGCTCACGACATTTCAAGAGTTCACACTTAGCTGATGATTGATTATAAAGCTTGTTTGGCATGCTGTCCCAGGAGAGAGCCCTGAGCTCATAAGATCCTCGAGCCCGGGGCTCCCTCCCGTTCGCAAGGCGAGAGGAGAGTTTGAGCTCAGGTAGATCTGGAGAACTCCCCTGTGGGTAGCTAATGAACAGATAGTGATCGTTATGAAAAGATAACGACTTACAAGGAGCATGTCTATGGTGCCGATTTGGATTAGTCAGTTAACTTAAGTTGCATGTTTTTGGACGGTGGGACGAAACCAGGGAACCAGGGGGAAACCCACGTAAGCACGGGGAGAACCTGTAAACTCCACACAGAAACGTCAGCTGGCTTGGTAAGGACTAGAACCAGTGATGTTCTTGCTTTGAGGCAACAGTGCTAACCACTGGGCCACCGTGCCACCCATCTAGGAAGGAGGAGGAGTAGGGGTGGAAGGGGGGATTCTTCAAAACGAAGATGGCTGTGATGTGGAACTTAGGGTATATATAGTGGCTTAGGACTCGTCTGATTGGTGAATCATAAATTGGATAATGCGGGACCAGCTGCGAGCAATCATCTGCATGTGATCCTCTCGAAATTAGTTTATAAAACTTCACTTGTCATTAAAATAACGCCACAGGTAGTTTGTAGATCTGTGTAAAAGGCCCAACAGAGTCTGCAGCCACAACTGGAAAAAAATCCTAGGAGGAAACACTGTACTGTTCTTAATTCTTTGATTACAAGTGCAGAGAAGGAGCTGAAATTCACATAAGGTAATGGACGTTTGTTTTTAGCCATGTGCTACAAGCAGTAAACCAATTAAAACAGACTGGTGTAACTAGCCATTTGACCAATCACAGCATTGTAGTGCCATCTGACCAATCACAACAGACTGGGCCATCTGACCAATCAAAGTATAATAGGGTCATCAAAACCAATCACAAATAACTGGGCCATGTAGCAATCACAACAGACTGTGCGATCTGACTAATTAGAGAAGAATATGGTTATAGTTTGACCATTCACAACAGACTGGACCATCGGGTCAGTAAGAAAAGAATGGGGCTATTAGTGACCAGCAGAGTACGGTCATTTAAACCAATCATAACAGACTGGGCAATCTTACCAATAAGTGCATGGTCATCTAAACCAGTCAAAACAAACTGGGCCATGTGACCAAACACAACAAACCAGGCAATCTGACCAATACAAGAACTGTAGGGTTATCTAAAACAATCAAAACATACTGGGCCATGTGACCAATCACAACAGACCAGATCTGACCAATCAGAGAAAATTGGAACTAACTGACCAGTCACAGCAAAGCAGGGTCGTCTAAACAATTCACAATAGACTAGGCAATCTCACCAATCAGAAAACAATAGGGTCATCTAAACCAATGAAAACAACAAGAGACTGGGCCATCTGATCAGACAAAGCAGAGTAGAGTGTGGGCCGGTATAAGATTCTGATGGTCTGATAACCTTGGATAAAAATAATAATAAATAATAATGCTGGAGATACTGTTGTCCCCAAAAAAACGTAAAAAAAATTCTTACACATACCTTAGGAACAGTAGCAGAAAATTGACTATTTTAAAAACCTTTTCCAAAGCGCGGTATACCTTGAAAACGGTTATCGTCCCATGCCTACAGCAGTCATCTAAACTGATCACAACATACTGGGTCATGGGACCAATCACAACAAACTGGGCTATCTGACCAGTTAGAGCAGTCACAGCAAAGTAGGGTCATCTAAACCAATCACAACAGACTGAGTCACAAGATCAAGCAAAGTAGAGTCATCTAAACCAATCACAACAGACTGGACCACATGATCAAGCAGAGTAGGGTCATCTAAACCAGTCTCAACAGACTGGGCCATCACACCAATAAGAATAGGACAATTTGTGACCAATCACAACAGACTAGGCTATTTGACTAATGAGAGCTGATTAGGGTTACCTGACCAGTCACAGCAAAGTATAGTCATCTAAACCAATCACAACAGACTGGTCCATGTGATCATTTACAACAGACTGGGCGATCTGATCAACCAACGCAGAGTAAAGTCATCTAAACTGATCACAACATATTGGGCCATGTGACCAATGACAAAAGACTAGGCCATCTGACCAATCAGAAAAGATTAGTGCTAACTGACCAGTCACAGCAAAGTAGGGTCATCTAAACCAATCACAACAGACTGTGTCATCACACCAATAAGAATAGGACAGTTTGTGACCAATCACAACAGACTGGGCTATGTGACTAATCAGAGAAGATTAGTGCTAACTGACAAGAAACAGCAAATTAGGGACATCTAACCAATCACAACAGACTGGCCCATGTGACCATTTACAACAGACTGGGCCATCTGATCAATCAAAGCATAGTAAAGTCATCTAAACTGATCACAACATACTGGGTCATGTGACCAATTACAACAGACTGGGCCATCTAACCAATCAGAGAAGATTAGGGCTAACTGACCAGTCACAGCAAAGTAGGGTCATATAAACTAATCACAACAGACTGGGTCACACGATCAAGCAGAGTAGAGTCATCTACACCAATCACAACAGACTGGGCCATCACACCAATAACAATAGGACAACTTATGACCAATCACAACAGACTGGGCTATGTGATCAGACCAATAGGATTCAAGCTGTTTTTAACCATTCACAGCACACTGGATCATCTGCCCAATCAGAGAATATTAGTGCTAACTGACCACAGCAAAGTATGGTCATCTAAAGCAATCACAACAGACTGGGCCAAGTGGCCAATCAGAGCAGACTGGGCAATCAGACCAATCAAATAACAGTAGGTTCATCTAAATCAGGCATGTCCAAAGTCCGGCCCGCGGGCCAATCACGGCCCGCAGTCAGATTTCATACGGCCCGCAGATTCCATCTCATAATGTGTTATTTATGGCTCGCTAGCTCTGTTAGAATAAATAAACCAAGGGAGAGTAACCGCGTTAGAGATAACAAGTAAACCAAGGCCTGCCCCAAGACTGACAAAAATCGGAAAAATTTCGCGCGAGCGGAGAGAACTTATCACGCGCGCGCACAGATGATGATGTGTGCGCGTGAGGCCCGTTTCCTCGCGGTGGGTCAGTTCAGTGCGCGCGAGCTGTAGTTTCCTCGCGCTTAGGTCTGTAATCTTAGTTCCTTGCGCTTAGGCGCGATTCACTTTCTCCTCGCGCGTAAACATCACCGCTGCGCTCGATTAATTTTGGCATTGATTTGCCGCCATACACTTGTCCCTAACAGAGCCCTGCACCGCGCACTTCCCAGCTTTGAAAGAGGTCATGGACAGTTTCCCACAGGACAATATTGGTGTGCAAATGAAGAGTTATGTAACAGTAAAGCCTAAAGCAAACTAATGCAATGCACTAAAGCAAACACAATTCATTAAACTCTTAAATAACTGTAGATAGGGCCACACAGAATCTGCGCGCGCAGAATTCCGCAGATTTCCGCAGATTTTTAGCCCATCATTGATTCTGTTTATTTACTTGTGTAAATGTGTGTAAATGTATATTTATTCAGTTTTTAAATTCATTTCAGTCATAATATTGACTAATATGAAAATATTCATATGATTTATTTACAACACAGTTTGTAAAGTACAATTTTCTGTCTTTAAGTAGAGATTTTATCTGAGAGACTTGCTTTGTTTACCAAATAAAGTGGATCTAATTGGATTTGCATTGTAAACATTAAATAACAGTTAAAAAGGCATTACTTTTTATTTAAAATATTAAGGTTTTAGTTATGATACTCTCAAAGTCATTCCGCATAAATCCGCAGATTTTTAACAAAATACTCCGCAGAAATAGCAAAAAATGTCCGCAGATTCCGTCTGGCCCTAGATATAACTCATAGTTTATTATGTTTTTATAGGTGATTATTTCTTGTGGTGGCAAGTGATTTTCCCAGTTGTGGGAATTATAAGGTATAATCTTCCTCTAGTTGTTATGCAAACTTTGCCTTCCTGAAAGATCTTGTAGAAGACAAGAGGAAAATTTACTTGTTTTAAACTTTAATGATAACAGACCACTTTGCATTACTTATAACCCCTGTTTAAAATGTTTACGAGGCAAAGATAGATATCAAACTCATAGAAATGTAAGGTATTCTATACAGTTTGTTCAATTTTATCTGACTCTCCAGATATGAAAGAAAGGCATAATTGTGTGTTTAGAGTTGTTCATGCCTGAGTGGCTTATATTTGGTTATTGCCATTTGAAAAATAAAAATAATTGTGACAATGAAAATACTTTTATAACAGTGTGTATTTTCATGTAACTTTTGTAGTGAAAAAAAATGTCAGAAGGAACTATTGGCCCCCGGGCATCTTCACTTTATCAAATTTGGCCCTCTTTGCAAAAAGTTTGGACACCCCTGATCTAAATCAATCACAATAAACAAACATATGGCCAATCACAACAGACTGGGCCATCTGACCAACCAGAGTAGAGTAAGCTCTAAGCTACAAACCATTTCCAAACACTGAGAAAAAAGCTGATGCTCCAGTGGATACACACATGTGATGACATCTTGGTTAATTGTTAAAAATGTTACATGGGGACCAACAAAACAGCCAGGAATCACTAAAATAGCCTATTTGAGCCACTTTCAAAGCAGTTCAATCAGCCACTGTTCATTCTGAGGAAAAAGCACCAACAAAGAGAGCCAACTACTTGTTTTCAATCCAAAAGAGTGGCTGTTTAAATATCACACAATGATTTAGTAGAGAGGGACAAAAGGTCTAATAGGATGACAGAAACGATCCTGCAATTCTGCTACAAAGCCAGTTATATTTCATTGGCCTTTCCATTTGCAGTCAAAGATATCTGTAAAGGTTAAATCACAAATCAAACTGACCATTCATCTAAAACCATCCCGCGATACAATGGACAAACACTTATTCAATAAAAAAACACTCAAATATCAGAGGAGTTGCGGACAAACAGGGAAATCAATACAATGAAGATGCCCAGAAAATGCTGAAATAAATTGCCCTGGGGACTATCGAGCGAAACTAGTTTTATTCCATCCTACAGTTTATTTGATTTTTTTATTTTTATCAAGGGGCTTTAAAGTGAGAGTAGTGGGAAGTCAACGCTGACTGATAAGAGCAGACCTCTGACCCTTTGTACCTTAGATTGTACCTTTAACCAACAATATATCATTTACTGTCATGAATGAAAAGACATGAACTTCTGGAAAATATCTTATGATAAAGTCACACTTGGGTTAAATTGCTTAGAAAGAACCAACATGACAAAAAAATAAATAAATAAATAAATAAATAAAATAAAAAATAAAATAAAATAAAATAAAAAATAAATAAAATAATAATAATCAAATAAAATAAAATAAATAATGATAAAAAATAACAACATTTAAAAAAATAAAATAAAAATAAAATGAAATAAAACAAAATAAAATAAATAAAATAAATGTCATAAATAATCAAATATCATAAAAAAATAAAAAATAGTAAAAAATAAAATAAAATAAATAATAAAATAAAATAAAAATATATATATTTTTAAATGTAATAAAATAATAAAAAAAAATCCAAACATAAAAATAAAAAATAAATAAAAAATAATAAAAATATGATAAAAAACTGAAATAAAATAAAACTAAATAAAACAAAAAAAATAATAAAATAAAATAAAATAATAAATATAATAATAAAATTTTATAAAATAAAATAGAAAATTTTAAATAAATCAAATAACATAAAAAATTAAAAAATAAAACAAAACAAAACAAAAAAAATAAATAAAATGATTTTGTTTAAAAAAAATAAAATAAAATAAAATAAAATAAAATAAAATAAAATAAAATAAAATAAAATAAAATAAAATTCATTAATTTTCTTTTCGCCTTCCAGGCGTCGCATCCAACCCATCACTGGGAAACATCTGGGAGCGCCCAGAGGAAACCCACACCAACACGGGGAGAACATGCAAGCTCCACACTGAAATGTCAACTGACCCAGCAGAGTCTCGAACCAGCGACCTTCTTGCTGTGAGGCGATCGTGCTACCCACTGCACCACCATGTTGCCCCTACCCTTTTCCATTACATTCTGAACATTTTGCAGTGAAGTGGCTCGAATTGCTGCACAGCTGTCACACGGCAGCGTTTACTGTATATGAATGTTTTTATTGCTCAGGGGTGGAAAAGCATTTCAATTTATAAAAGCATAATTAGACTGTGGCAGTTACGCACACTGAACAATATTACTTCGGGCTTTGAGAGAAGACAAATATTGCAGTGCATTAAAGCCCATGTCCACACGTCTGAACATGTCAGAGGATCAGAAAAGTGTGTCACGACACATCAGCTCAATCAAACGCCACCAGCTCCAGCAGGACAGCAGCACTGAGTGAAAACTGACTGTTTAAGACAAGGGATCCTGGGGATTTACAGCATGATGCGGGTTGGCAAGAACAGTGACTGAACAACATCTCTGAATCCTGAACATGTCAACACAAAATCATCTACTTTGCTTCTCAAAAAATGCTGTAGAGACTTATAAGGAGTTGGGGAGAATAAAGAAAGGTGGTTATATTTCTGAAATAAATTAAAATGAGGGCCTCACGGTGGCGCAGAGGGTAGCACAATCGCTTCACAGCAAGAAGGTCGCTGGTTCGAGCCTCAGCTGGGTCAGTTGGCATTTCTGTATGAAGTTTGCATGTTCTCGCTGTGTTGGCGTAGGGTTTCCTCCAGGTGCTAAAACACATGCTGGATAAGTTGGCGGTTCATTCCGCTGTGGCGACCTGAGATTAATAAAAGGAATAAGCTGACAAGAAAAATAATGAATGAATAAAATAAAATAAATTGTGACAAGGTGGCTCAGTGGTTCGAGCCCCGGCTAGGCCAGTTAGCATGTTCTCCCCGTACTGACTTCGGTTTCCCCCATAGTCCGAAAACATGCACTATAAGTGAATTGAATAAGCTAAATTGGCCGTAGTGTATTAGTGTGTATGTGTGAATGAGTGTGTATGGATGTTTCCCAGTTCTGGGTTGCAGCTGGAAGGGCATCCGCTGTGTAAGTCGGCATCATTCATTCATTTTCTTTTTTATATCCTGGAATAATTAGGGTTAATCCACTGTAGCCGAAGTAAAATAACATAAAATAAAATAAAATAAACAATAAATAAATAAATAAATAAATAAATAAATAAATAAATAAATAAATAAATAAAT
>CAIGQQ010031496.1:2702156-2718103 GCA_903798035.1 Danio albolineatus
GAGGTAATGGGCTTTACATTTTGGGTGAAAAGACATTAAAAAAAAAACAAATAAACAGACCCAACTCTAGGGCCCTTAAAAGTAATTTTTTATTATTTGTGTATTATTATTATTTACGTACTTGTGTATTATTTATGTTACGTCCTTGACCTAGACCAGGGTCGTAACAATAAATATGTAAGTATACATGCATACATACACATTTATGTAATAAAAATAGGATTCAATTTTTTATATTTAAATTACATTTTATGTACCGTACAGTCGTTTTTACATCCACATTATAAACTTTTATAATGTACTAACACACGGCTGTAGTGATAAAGACGGTAAAATCACAGTTTTGCACTGTTTTAAAAACGTTTAAACTTGGAAAACTCCCTCTTGATCACATTTGATGATGACTGATGATCACAGAGAGCTGAACAGATCTTTTAATCACAGTTGCTTTGCGCACGTCCTGTCTTGTTGATATGATTATACGTGTTACTATGAAAACATGTTAATAAGCAGCTGTAAATCAATTCGGTGGGCGGGGAAACCACACTCCTACATCACGTTGCGGTCGGCCTCAACATGGGAGGGATTTGGATCCTATTTTAAAGTCAGGAAATTTAAAAAAAGAGACTTATTGTGTTTATATCACTCCAATATGACTGTGAACACTACCTTCCATACACACAGCTTACAAAAGATGATTTTTATCATAGGTGCCCTTTAAATATTGTTTTGTGTGTTATATTTAATCTTCAACAATAACTTGAACTTTTATAAAGAAGTGTTTGGACTTCTGAATGAATGATTCTGCAAACGTCTGAGGAAATTTCTCTGCATGATAGACTCACGATTGGATGCTGCTGCTGAATCTCCAGTGTGGTAGAACATTAAATGGATGATGTATTGAGATGATTGACAGGTATAACTAAGCAACATAACGGATCGAGGAAGTGGTTTGTCCCCAAACTTGCACACTCTTCTGTTACACACTCAAAAATATCTACCTTTTCCTTGCACAAAAAACAACACACTTTGACGACATAGTATATGTACACTGTAAAAAATTTGACCTGAAATTCACAGTAAATTACTGGCTAATAATTGCATTACTTTCACAGTAAATTACAAGATGTAAATTCACAATAAATTTCAAACAAGTATGGATTAGTTTAATTTTGGAGTAAAACATATAGAATTTATAATTAAATTGTTTTGGGGCTGCAACAGATAAATAAATAGTAAAATACCAATACAGATGCAGCTTCTTGAATAAAAAATAATGATTTGGCTTAAAAGTTTAAATTACTATTATTAATACGTGAAAACATTTTTAAGCCTTATTTACAGTAAATTGTTGTGATTACATCAACTGCATTACTTTCACAATAAAATTCCACCTACAATATATTACTGTGAACTTCACAGTTAAATCCTGTGAAGTGACATTAATGTAATTTACTGTGAAAAATTACAATTAAATGTTGTGAATTTCGGAAATTTTTTACAGTGTAGGTGAATTGGGACGCAGCATTAGTTTTATGGATCGTTTTCTCCGTTGATCACTTGACTTTCCCCTGTGAAGCAGTATTGGGTGCTTATCAACTGTGTGATAAATTGGAGGATATCAGAGATGGACTTTCGGAGAGTCTTTCCGAGATAAGAGGTTATTGTGTTATTTGTCAGCGCCGTGACTGTGTGGATTGTACAGTGACACAGGGATGATCAGTCACTGGTTTACAGTGTGAACGTTGATGATTAATGCAGTCGTCATGCAGGGATGTGGTCTGTGTGCAGTCTTGTGTCTGCTTTGAAACCCTTTGAGCTGCCAGTTTTGATGGCATTTTAAAGGAACACTGCACTATTTGCACAGATATAGGCTTATTTTACAACACCACCACAGTTAAACAGTCGAGTTTTACCATTTTTGAATCTATTTAAAGGGTGGCACGGTGGCTCAGTGGTTAGCACTGTCACTTCACAGCAAGAATGTCACTGGTTCGAGTCCTGGCTAGGTAGGTTGGCATTTCTGTGTGGACTTTGCATGTTCTCCCTGTGTTGTTGTGGGTTTCCTCCGGGTGCGCCAGTTTCCCCCACAGTCCAAACACATGCGCTGTACTGTAGGGTAATTGGATAAACTTAATTGGCCATAGTGTGTGTGTGTGTGTGTGTGTGTGTGTGTGTGTGTGTGTGTGTGTGTGTGTGTGTGTGTGAGTGTGAATGAGTGTGTACAGGGTTGTGGCTGAAAGGGCATCCGCTGCGTGAAACAAGCCGGAATAGTTGGTGGTTCATTCCGCTGTGGTGACTCCTGATAAATAAGGGACTTATAAGCCCTTATTATATACTAGATATCGCATTCGGACCCTGAGCATGCGTCTATAGCGCCGCCACATTTGTACAGTGCTCCCAGGAAAAATGTCATTCAACCACACTAGTCAAGACTCAAGCCAATCTGACTATGCTGGACTTTTGCACAGTGTACGAGTGTAGTAACAAACCAAGAAAACAAAGCAGAAAGGCAGAACATTTCATAGGTAATATTTAGTTTTTATGTTTTGGTATGTTGCGAATGCCAAACAAGCTGTTACACGAATCTGTGTTTATTTATTTTATTTATTTTGCTATTCTTGTGTGCTTTCTGCGCTTGTTTGAGTTGTAGGTGGAGTTTTCCAACGGCTTGTCCGGATTGGATGACGCCGGTTTCTTCCTTCTAGCTCTGACTAACACTCAGTTTTCTCCCTTAACCACTCACCCAACTCCCACAGGAGTTTGGCCCGCCCAATCCTCATCACCCCTCCCCTTTCCCCTTTTCCCAATATCTAAGTGTGAACTCTTGAAGTGAAGTTTCACAAACTAATTTCGAGAGGAGCACGTGATATGATTGACTTCCTAATCTTCATTTTTTTGAAGAATCCCCCCATCCACCCCATCTCCCCCTTTTCCTCCTTTACCAGGGGGAGCTCTCGAGATCTCGTACCCCTCATATGCTCACTGACCAGGCGGGAGCCCTGGGCTCAATTGTCTCCGAGCTCAGGGTACTCTCCTGGGACAGCATGCCAAACCTGCTATTATTATCAAGCAATATTCAAATATGAACTCTTGAAGTTATTTTTCGTAGCAGGTAGTGGATATTATTTTTCATAGTCACGTTTTATTTATTTAGTTTAGCAAAGGAAAGTTTTTTTTTTTTTTTCCTTTCACGGGAGCTGTAAGATCTGTCCATTTAAGAACAGTTATAGTCAGGGAACTGTTTTGTTTAGCTGCCCTTTTGTTAATTCAAGCGTCTGTGTCCTTTCATATATTCGGCTCAAACCTTGATGTTATTATTCAAACCAGTTTTGGGTTTTGTACGGCGTCCTTTAGAAACTCCAAACACCAACAACGCATAAAGCAGAACCGTGTTAAACTGCTTGTGTGCTTACCACAAAACACTTGACAGCAGTCCATGTCCGGTCACCATAAACTCCACAATACCACGCTCACCACCAATGACGACAACAACGACCCTGCGTCACTTCTGGTGTGTGGTACATTCCCTTTCCGTAAAGAATCTGTCATTGTAAATTTATTTCGTGACTGGTAAAAGTGTTTTGCGTCTTGTAAATTTTTTTTTTAGATGCAAATTTGTTTCGTCTTTTCTAAAATCGTTTTTTCCTATGTAATTGTGTCTTATGATAGGTAAAAATGTTTTCCAAAATGTAAATTTGTTTCGCTTTGTAAAAGTGTTTCACACTTTAATGTTGTTTTGCACTTCCCGGCCACCGTACTTTTGGGCCGTAACACAAGCATTGATGATATTACAGTCACTTACTGCACTGACCATAAGGAAAAGTTGCACCAACTTGCTCTAAATACTCGGCTTTTGCTAGTTGGTTGAATGAAATCAGCAAACAATGTACAGTAAACAAAATATCACAGCAATTGAATTTTTGCATTTCAGCAAAACAACATGAACGATAAACAAAACAGGTCAAAAACACAAGAAAAGCATAATGCTAACAAAAAACAAGACTTAGCAACGTATGTAAGAATGTGAGGTGTATAAATAGTCCTTATAATCAGTCCATCATGAGCTTCGGCTGTGTGTTGTTCATTACAGTGTACATAGTGATCTCCAGCGGAGGCAACAAGGCAGGTGCACCCATCACTTTTTTCAAGAGTTCACACTTAGCTGATGATTGATCATCAAGCGTATTTGGCATGCTGTCCCGGGAGAGAGCTCTGAACTCAAAATATCCTCGAGCCCGGGGCTCCCTCCCGTTTAAAGGGCGAGAGGAGAGTTTGAGCTCAGGTAAGTCTCGAGAACTCCCCCCGCTTGTGAACGTGCTGAGATATATCTGACTAGAGTTGCTTTAAGATGCTATTTAAAAGTAGTCAATTTACGTATGTAGTATGTTTTTTTGGATGGTGGGAGGAAACCGGAGGACCCGGGGAAAACCCACGCGAACACTGGGAAAACATGCAAACTCCACATAGAAACACTGACTGGCTCAGGGAGGGGCCGAACCAGCGGTGTTCTTGCTTTGAGGCAACAGTGCTAACCACTGGGCCGCCGTGCCGCCCTATAGGAGAAGGGGAGGAGTTGGGGTGGAAGGGGGGATTCTTCAAGACGAAGATGACTGGAGTAGAAAGCTCTGGTAATTTATAGTGTGTCAGGATCCGTCTGATTGGTGCAACATGCTGAGCTGATGTGGTACCAGCTGTGTTCAATCATAAGCACGTGATCCTCTCGAAATTAGTTTATAAATAAACCCCACAAGGTGAGCATATGATTCAAGGGAAGATGGTTGACACACTAAGAGAGAGTATTATTATTGTAGATGTGATTGAAATGTAAGTGACCGAGTGGAGAAAGAAGGACTAATGTTGAAGTGTGTTTCTGCAGCTCCTCTGGGAGCAGATCTGTGTGTGTTTGTCTGTTTTGTCTCTGATTCTCTTCATCCAGGGGTTAATGACCGTCTCTCACCGCAGCGCCTGCTGAAGCTCTTCAATAACGTTTAGTTAAGGCTGACTGTAATAACACTGTAAGAGCCTGTGAGCGGCCCTCGCTCTCTCTTAATGCGTCACCGGAGTCTTTAAACGACACTTTGAACCGCTAATATATATTAATGTCACTGCATTAGATAGAAAGTGGTTTGAAATTGATCTAGCATTAAAACAATGAAGATTCAGATTTGTGGTTATGTTGATGGTTAATTCGAATTTGTAATGAAACACAACTTTTGATCCTCCATTAACAAATGTAGGGTGAGATTTTGTTTTCTTCGTGAGCAGTTGAATGGATGGTTGACTTTAAGATGACTTTTATTCAGCTAGCAAGATATATTTTTGGAAATGACACAGGCTTCTCCAAAAAGATAGTAAGATAATGTCAAGACAAATCTTTTTATTATAATTTTAGTGAGGTTTTTTATTTAATTTTATGCTTCTCATGAAATAACTTTTAAAGGGGTGGTCCAGAGTGTATTTTTAAAGCTAGATTGTGTTTATAAGATGCAAAGCAATGTGTGCTCATGCTTTATTTGTGAAAAAAACACGTTATTTATTCACATATCTTACACTGATTATATACAGCTACTCAGCTAACATGTAAACGACTGTCATAGTTCCTCCGAAAGCCCGCCCTTAAGAGGCTCTGATTGGTCAGCTAACATAATGTGCTGAGATTCGCAGATCCGCTTCATGTCACCAGAAAGCATCCTGCTATAACATTACAGCTCATCTGGCCACGCCCCTTCTCTGCGAGGGGTGTGCTTGTAATCTGAAGGGTTTATGACATCATTAACCAGGATGTTTTTTGTAGTCCCCAAAGTTTGTTTGCTATATGTTTTGCTAAGCTAACTCTAATAGCCAACGTCTTCCTTTGCATTGAACTTTGAACGTCTTACATTCAGAGATGTTGTTTATGTTCACACAGCTACATTACACGTCAACTAAAGTATATGATATCGTAGTGGACCGCGACTTTAAACCCCTAGTAGCATTCAAGTTGTAGGCTAGTCAGAGCTATTAAATGATCTACGTTTTTAGATCGTGGTATTTAGTTGATCCACAACATTTTGAAAATTTGTATTGTATTGTATTTGTATTTTTCAGTAAACAAACCATCATAAAAGCTCTGCTACTATTGATGAGACAATCATGATTAGCCTAGTTAAGTTCCTTTGGGCATCTCCGTGTGGTCTCAGTGTGCGCAGTATGTTCACTGTGTTACATATCTGCCCCCTGCTGGTCATGTCTTTCTTTTGTTAGATCATTTTGTCATTCATTTACTCGCGCATTCTCAGTTTCCACATTTGTACAAGAGGCATCGGTGTGGGGAAAAACAAAATCTTAGGTTACCTTTAAACAAAATGTGGCAGTCAGAATTTACCAGTGGGTGTGAATAATTCAACACAGGCTCATAGTGAAAACGTACCCCTGTATACATTTCTGAATTATGTAGTCAGAGCTACGTATGACTGCGGTATGATGCTGCCGATGGTTTCTGCTTCTTTTCGCGCTACCAGCTGATCGATTACCTCCGTGTGGACTGCATTTCCGCTGTTACCAGTTTGCACAGTAGCTCGCTGAGTATGTCATCAGACTTAAGACGCAGATAGGAGTTGACTGCGATGACAGTGATCGAGTCCGACGAAGAATAGTTCCAGAAAGCAGGTAAAACAAAAAGAAAAAGCCAAAAAACAATATAAACAAGTAAATAACAGGGTGAACATTGTAAGATCTGAAAACATGGTAAAATAAAAATCAGTTACTTATGAAAACACTGTCGGTTGGGTTTAAGTAAGGAGGGTGATCTGGTCAATCAGTGCTTTTGAAAACACTATTGGTTGGGTTGATGCAGGGCCAGCGCATCCAGCGCAGCACATTCTCCACCCCCCAAACTGCCCCAAGCCCCGCTCTTCGCTTTCGTTGCATCATCTCAGCGCCCTCCGCTCTTCGCTTTCATTTGTGAAACGAATAATCTCAGCACCCTCTGCTCTTCGCTATCATCTGCAACAAACCCCGCATCATCTCAACAACCAGCCCCCTGCTTTTTCAGATTGAAGGCGGCTTAACCTTCGGTTTGAGGGTGGTATTCTCATTGTTTGCATAGAGCGACAGTTGAGCTTGCTCCGGCCCTGGGTTTAGGGAAGGGGGTGGGTGGGGGTTATCTGTCAGTCAGCCAATAAGTCAGTCGACAGCAGCCTCTGGTGGATATACGTGAGTACAGCAGGCGCAAATGGCACTCGCGAGAGAAATTTAAGATCTGGAGAAGCGTACACAGCGTCCTGTGGAGGACTCGCGAAAACAAAAACTGCAAAAGAACGTAGCTCCAGGGACATATTTTACAATCTCCAGTAATGTATATAGGGGTACGTATTCATAATGAGCCTGGGATGGAATCATTTTAGGCTTAGTATTGTACAGCCTGCATTGTTCTGAAACTGTAAACGTATACTCCAACATACTGTACATACTTTTGACTACTGTACATTTGACTGCATCGAGCATTAATAGCCGGTCTGAATTAAGTCAGGGACACTCGTTCCTGTTGGTGTTGTCAATCTGGCAACTTGCGATTGTATATACTTTGAATTTGGACTGCAATACCTAGCTCAATGCTACATACTACACCTTTAAGTGAAGCAGGACTAAATGTGGCACTTTTGTTTTTTGCTTTGGACCAAACAAACTAAGAGAACCAAAAACACACTGAGCAAAAATGCTAAAAAAGTGACATTTTGGATGAGAAATGATCAGCATTTTGTATACCTTTTAATTTATGACATCAGTGTTGAAGTACATTTAGGAGCAGGTATTGTGAATGTCTGAATGTGAATTAAAATGATGTGATGAGCTTCAGCAACACACACACACTCACTCACACACATTCCATATGTCAAACGGCTAATGGGCTCGTAATGGAAAAACTGTATTTTAATTAAAACCGAGCCCTACAGAAAAGGTGATGGTAATGAATATTAATTTTGTGATAACTGTCAGCCTTAAAACATTTCAACTATTCAGTGTGTGACTTCTCTTTCTAATCCTAGTGGCAGATGACAATATGAGTAATCAAAACTTCATTTATTTAATTGTTTCTTTTTACAGCTAAGCACATTTCAGTCGCACATTACTGCGGCGTTACAGTGTAATAGTATTTAATTTGTTACATATGTTTTTTTTTTCTAATTTTATTTGCTGTATTTGATCTTCAAATCTTAAATATTTACCCCTATAACTGCAGATCATGCTCCCACAAATTAAATATGTCCTTCTGGAGCTGTTTCAATGTAAATAAACAGTTAAAAGGGCAGTAATACTTTTTAATATTAATATTTACAAAAGAAAATTTTGTAGAATGCATTAGCAAACAGTTTAGCTTATTAAAATGAGCTGTTATAAAGAAATAGAATCAAGTTATCTTTTCTTCACTATATCTTACACATTCTGATTAAAGAGCAGCGAATAAATCACATTTATTTAGATGTTTTGTTTGATTACATTAAATAACAGAGGTGTCTGTTATAAATAACAGAAGTTTACATCTATCGTTATAATGACGGCATTTGATTGCTTTCCTAAAGTTTTATGCTCATTTAGGGCAAAATTAGTTGTGTTTGAAAAAAAAAAAACCCCATCAAGATCGACATCTTTAGATGCTATTATCATTATTATTATTGATTATGTGTATATGTCTGTTCAAACGCACCCAAAACCCAGTATCCATGTTCGCTCTGCTTTTAATTGA
The DNA here is from genome assembly GCA_903798035.1 of Danio albolineatus. Lineage (NCBI taxonomy): Eukaryota > Metazoa > Chordata > Actinopteri > Cypriniformes > Danionidae > Danio > Danio albolineatus. The sequence goes on from CAIGQQ010031496.1 coordinate 2,710,885, forward strand.
GTGTACAGAATCCGTTTGGGAAACAGCGTCTGTTTATCACTATGGAGCGCGTCTGACAGTCACGCACCTCTATATGACAGTTTTGAGGATTGCATAGGAGGAGCGACGGCACCTGTAATGAAAAGGAAAGGGAATCCCGCCGTTTTTATGTTTATTTCAGAGTGTTTCACGCCTAAATAAAACAAAAGCACAGAACAGATTCACATTTAGGAGCAAGGGGCGGCCCCTGGTGGTTCGGCGGTATGGGTTACCAATAGGGAGGATCGGCTCTTTAATGTTTATTACCACCCTTCAGAGAAAGACTGAAAATACGGGAGAAATACGGTAAAATACCTTTACGGGACGATAGCGGGATAGAACTGTAAAATACGTGAGAATCCCGGGAAATACGGGAGGGTTGACAGGTATGCATATTTTCTGTTTTATGTTTTTAATTTCCATAGCTTCTAAGAATCCAAAAAGAGCCACATATTGATAAATAATGTTATGATAGCTGTTTTAACATGAAGTTATGATTAAATTGCCTCTTGTTAGAGTTTTGAAATAGTTTGATAACAAGCAGGAAATGTTCATGGGCCATTGATATCACCGCATTGAAATGGTCTATAATTTAAAGGGTTAAAACCCTTGAATATTTTTTTAGTCTTCACTGGGACTGATGGTAAAGAATTGTATGTCAGCAAAAAATGTTATGAAATAGTAAGTAAAATGCATTTATTTATTCATTCATTCATTTCATTTTTTTTATGTGCCAGTGTTTAAATTAATACACAAGGGTTAATTATTTTAATGCAGAAAAATATATTACAGTACTAAAGTAAAGTTGCATAAAGATAATGTGAATTTTGATAAAAATGATGTGCTTAATTGTCATAAAAATAATGTCATGAAGTCCAAACATCCATCCTTTGTTGGCTTGGTTTTGCTGTGGTCTTGTTCTGAGTTGTCTCTGGACGTGTTATCTTCCGAGTGGACTTGATTTGTGCTGTTTTGCACAAATGCAGCGGCTGTAGGTGCGAGCGTGTAGGAGAGATGTTTTGCAGGGTTTTTTTTTCTTATTGCTGTTATCGCCATAGTTACCGCTGTCGCAATGGAGCAGTCGAATGCATTGCTCACCACCAAGGCCAAGATATGTGTGTGTGTGTGTGTGTGTGTGTTTGTGTGTGCTTCGTTCAAGAGAGACTCATTTCAAACTCAATACAAGCGGAAATAAGAGGAAATAATGAGCTGGTCCACAAGGACCCTGAAAAAAAACCAAGTGGCCCAAAGGGAGAAGTAATAAATGACATCACTGTGCTGTCGTGATTCCCTTCTTGCGCTACACAGGAAGTCCTAATATAGACACTGAATAACTAAAAGGAGTGTAGTAAAAATCGATCAGCTCATGGGTAACAGGAATGTGCTTTCTAAGCTCTGTTGGCTCTATAATTTGGCAGACGGTTTATGACTAGGGTTTGCCATTGTTACATATAGTTAAGTATATATTCATTTCCATAGCTTTAGAGAATCCAAAAAAGTCCCCATATCGATAAATAATGTTATGACAGCTGTTTTAACATTAAGATATGATTGAATTGCCTCTTGTTACATATACAAAATAGTCTGACAACAAGCAGGAAAGGCTCATGGGTACGGCCAGATGGAATCTCCAGACATTTTTTGCTATTTCTGCGGAGTATTTTGTTAAAAATCTGCAGATTTTTGCGGAATGATTTTGGGAGTATCATAACTAAAAGCTTAATATATTAAATAAAAAGTAATACCTGTTTAACTTGTATTTAATGTTTACAATGCAAATCCAATTAGATCCACTTTATTTGGTAAACAAAGCAAGTCTCTCATATAAAATCTCTACTAAAATACAGAAAATTGTACTTTACAAACTGTATTGTCAATAAATCATATGAATATTTTCATATTAGTCAACATTGTTACTGAAATTAATTTCAAAACTGAATAAATATACATTTACACCAGTAAATAAACAGAATCAATGATGGGCTAAAATCTGCGTAATTCTGCACGCGCAGGTTCCTTGTGGCCCTACTCATGGGCCAGTGATATCGCTATAATGAAATGGTCTATAAATGATAATTGTTGTTGTTTTTCTTGTTACCAACAAACAGTGGTGTAACGTAACTAATACAAATACTCTGCACTACTGTAATTGAGTAGTTTTTCTCAGGAGTTGTAATTTACTGAGTAGTTTTAAAGATGTGGACTTTTACTTTCCCTTGAGTACATGTTTAGTGCAGTATCTGTACTTTTACTCCACTTTCCTTCAACCTGCAGTCACTACTTTACTTATTCTTGTCTATGGGGATTAGTAAAGTCAGTCCTGTGATTCCTGTCCGATCAAATCACACATAGAAGGTAAATCTTATCATAATGGACTACCTCAAGACATGGTGATTTATAATTGCAGGAAACTGTTTGAAAGCATTAAAAGTGTCCATGGAGATGTCCAAAATCTTTACACGTAATGATCCAGAGACTGTTTAGATGCATGTCACTGATGAGGAGATGACAGATGTTTACTGTATGATGACCGAAATGGCCTTAAATACCCAGCAGGCACGAGATGTCAACATGACATCAGATTGACGTTGTACCCTAATGTCATGGGGACACTATATTTTGTTTGGAAATGAAAATCAGGTTGACATCAGAACTCAACATCAGGCCAACGTCAATGTCCAACCCAAAACCAACCAAATATCAGTGCATAATGATGTTCGGTTTGACGTTGTGTGGATGTTACCACTATGACGTCTATCAGACGTTGGATTTTGGTTGCCATACCTGCTGAATTAATGTCAGTATTTGTCATCAATATGACGTTGGTTTAAGATGTTGGCTCGACGTTGGATTTTGGTGACTTTCCAACACAACCTAAAATCAACCAAATATCAACGCCATTTGACGTCATTATTGGACATCAAAATAACGTTGTCCTTAGACACTGGTTAGACATTGAATTTTTGTCACCTGATGTCACAACCTAAATCTAACCTAATATTAACGTCTTGTGGTGTTGTGTGCCTGCTGGACAATAACTATGCGCTACAGAATGTTACGTTTACACACACACATGCACAAATTGCATGTGCAAAATGCATCAGCTTTTTACAGCGTAATACTCACTACTCTTGAGTACTTTTGAAAGGTCTACTCATACTTTGAGTACTTACAACAGATACTTTTACTCTACTTGCACTACATTTTTAGGCAAGTAATAGTACTTTTACTTGAGTATGAGTTTTCAGTACTCCATCCACCACTGCCAACAAATAGTGTAATTTTTTTAATTAAAAACTTTTCAACAAAACGACAATGATGCTAATAATAATAATAATAATAATAATAATAATAATAAAAATAATAATAATAATAATAATAATAATAATAATAATAATAATAATAATTATTATTATTATTATTATTATTATTATTTGGTTATTTACAACACCAGGCAGAGAGCATCCAATAGCGAGTGATATTTATTACGTGAACAAAAAATATATGTATCAAAGGATACAAAATGTCTGGAAGCCGGAGGCAACGAGAACAGCAAAAGTCCAAAAACAATGAGTGCCAACTGGTCAAACGAACTCGTCGTCTGACGAACAGACTATGGAGAACTCCTGAGAGACAAACAGACAGGAACAAGAACAAACAACAAACAACCAGCAGTAACCACCGACTTAATATATAGGCAATATATAGCCAGTGAAACAGGTATCAGCTGGAGGACGCTGATTAAGTCAGCTGATTAGAGAGCACGCTGAACGCACAAAAGGTAAACAAACCCTCGCACACGACAACACACATGGTATAGCACACAACATACAGAAACAACATACAGACCCATAAACCGACAGTTATTACTGTTATTATTATTATTTATATATATTTAATTATATTAATTTTTATAGTTTTTTCCAAAAATGTTGTTTTATTTTATTTAATTTTTTTACTTAATTTAATTTTATTATATATTTTTATTTTATTTCATTTTTTATTAAATTTATTTAAACATTTTTATTTAATTATATATTTTTTTATTTAATTTTATTATTATTATTATATTTGTTTATGTTTTTTAATTTTTTTAATTACATTTATTTAAATATTTTTATTTAATTATATATTTTTATATTATTATTATTATTATTATTATTATTATTATTATTATTATTTATTTTTATTTATTTTTCATTTTTTTAATTTAATGAAATTTTATTTTTATTATTTTTGCAAACATTTAAGTCTATCTATAAACCTGTTTTGTTTAATTGGCATCATTTACACACAGACCAGCAAATAAGCTAAAAATATATTATTTTACAATGAAAATAATGCATTTATTTATTTATTTATTTATTGTGAAAAATGACAAATTAAGCTTTATTTATTTATTTTTTCTACATTTAAATGGCCTAGTGTTTTAGTAAACCTTATGACTGTGTAATTACAAAAACTAAAGTCCAGACATAAACCAAACAGAATCCATTAAAAAACTCTATCGTTGTGTTTTCCTCAGAGCGCAGGCTTTAGTTCTCAGTCTCCGTCTTCTGCATTAACTTTAATGTTTCCCCAATCAACTCTCATGTGTTTGCATGAAGTGCTTCTCGTTGCTTTCCACAGAGCGACCAATCAGAGGCTCCGGCTTAAACCGAGCCAATCAGCCGAACCTGCTCCGTTTCAAGGTTATTTGATATATGATTCACTCCTGCCATTAAATCAGCAGAACAAAAGGTGTTTGGTAAAGTTGTGTAACATGCAGATGTCATTTGAGTGCGGTAGGTTTGTGTAACATCTTCAAAACACCCACATTTGATTAGTTTCTCTACCTCTCGTAGAAATATAGTACACTCTCAGAAAAAATGGTACAATATTGTACCAAAGAAGGTACAAACCCTTGTCACTGGGGCAGTACCTTTTTATAGGACAGAATTGTACCTTAAGAAAAGAAAAAAAAAATTTGTACCTTTTAAGGTCATGATTTGTACCATGAGAAACCAAAATGTACCTTTGTTTTTAAAAACCTGCAGATACAATATTGTATACTTTGTGAAAGGTACCACCACAGTGACAAGACACTTCGTACCTTAACAGTGTCATAAATGCTTACCAAACATTTATTAAAATGCCTTAAATGTTTAGTTCACAATACCTACAGTTGTATGTTTTACCAGTTGTTTTGTATTATTGTATTATGGAGCTAAAAATGTATGTTTATAAGCATCTTTAAAACATATACTTTTAAATAATGATTCTTGTTTTAATATGGAAATTATTCATAAAAATCACTTTGCCTTTATAGTCATATTTATTTTCATAGATACTGTAATAAAGAAGGAGTTATTCAACACTTTTGTACCTTTTATATGAGAACAATTGTGCACCTTCATTTCAGTTGTACCATAAAAGGCACAGAACAGTATCATAAGAGGTGTTTTCAGTACCATATAAGGTACAATTTTTACAAAGGTACAGAACTGTTCCTCAAGGAACATTATTTGTACCATCGTGTGCCTTTTTTTCTGAGAGTGTATAGAAATTCGAGTCTGAAGTAAGAGTTATTAGAGTTATTAGCCCTCCTGAATGATTAGACCCCCTGTATATTTTTTGTTCCTCAATTTCTCTTTAACGAAATTTTTTTTTTTACACATTTCTAAAGCCGCCTTTCCACTGCACACGATATTTGGACACGACTGTTGGAGTATGGCCCCTTGTGGCATTCGCACCGAATTTTCAGTGTTGTCGTACACCAAGGGGGAGAAGCTAATTCTCGTGATGTCTGAAATAAAGTGCAAAAACAGCCTTTGTTCTCCCTGCGTTTACAATGGTTGAATGAATGCTAGAAACTCATAGACCGCTAAAAGTTTTGAATGGAATGTGGAGACAACATAAAAAATAATATATATTTTTTATTACTCATTTATGAATAGAAATGATTTTTTTAAATATAGACTTTTTTCGTATTAAAAATATAACAAAAAAAAAAGTATTTCTCATCTCACGCGCATGCACCTGCTTAGAAAACACTGAAATACATCACATCCAGTCCGCCGGTTGCATAATATTGCAATGGATCTGCAGCTTAAATTAGATCTGAAATTTCCGCATACCAGATGATCGGAACTCTCAGCTCCGGGACTATTCTCCATTGGAAATGAACGACTTCCGGTCTGTCGCTTTTCGTTTGTTGTGTGCAGTGGTAAGGCGGCTTAAACCATACCTGTCAACATTGGGATGTGAAAATAAGGGATCACCCTACCCCCTATTAAAATGAATAGCTAGAAAAGAAATTGAATCAAGTTATCAAATCTCGTTATTTTTTTCTTTACTGGATAATTTAAACATTCTGATTGAGTGAAGTTTATTTATAAACTAATTTCGAGAGGATCACGTGCTGATGATTGCCTGCAGCTGGTCCTGCATTATTCAATTATGATTCACCAATCAGACGATTCCTAAGCCACTATAAATACCCTCAGTTCCATATCATAGTTGTCTTCGTTTTGAAGAATCCCCCCTTCCACCCCTACTCCTCCTTCTTTCCTAGATGTGTGGCACGGTGGCCCAGTGGTTAGCACTGTCGCCTCACAGCAAGAACGTCACTGGTTCTAGTCCTTACCAAGCCAGCTGACGTTTCTGTGTGGAGTTTACACGTTCTCCCCTTGCTCACGCGGGTTTCCCTCAGGTTCTCCATCCAAAAACATGCAACTTAATTGACTAATCCCAATCAGCCCCATAGACATGCTCCTAGTAAGTAGCTATGTCTTAAGAGCGATCACTATCTGTTCATTAGCTACTACAGCAGGGGAGTTCTCCAGATCTACCTGAGCTCAAACTCCCCTCTCGCCTTGCAAACGGGAGGGAGCCTCGGGCTCGAGGATCTTATGAGCTCAGGGCTCTCTCCCGGGACAGCATGCCAAACAAGCTTTATAATCAATCTTCAGCTCAGTGTGAACTCTTGAAAGAGCATGAATGAAGCCCGCATTTAGAATCTGTTGATTACATTAAATAACCGAGGTGTCGCTTTAGAAATGCACAGGTCTATAATGAAAGCATCAGATTGCTTTCTTAACTGTTTATGCTCATTTAAGACAAAATTTGTTGTGTTTAAACGAAAACCCACCAAGATAGACATGTTTAGATATTATTATTATTATTATTATTATTATTATTATTATTATTATTATTATTATTA
>CAIGQQ010031496.1:2733097-2743499 GCA_903798035.1 Danio albolineatus
CTCCCCCCCCCCCCCCCCCCCCCCCCCCCCCCCCACACACACACACACATTTATTTGTGTTTTTAAATTGCATTATGGGATCTTGATCTTTCTTCAAATAAATTATGCATGAAACGTTTTAAAAGTGACTTTTATTGTCATTTGTAATCATTTAAAGTGATAAATTGTCTGTGTTGGTGTTGTGTTACACTACAAAATTAAAATAAATATTATTAAATATTATTTATCAGGTTTTGCATTGTCTTGTTGAAATATGCATGGGCGTCCCTTGAAGAGAAGGCAGCATATGTGCGCCAAAATCTGTACTTTTCAGCATTATTGATGCTATCATAGAAGTGCAAGCTACCTTTGCCAAGGGCGCTGACACAACCCAATATCATGACAGACTCTGGCTTGTGGATTTGTTGCTGGAAACAGTCTGGATGATCCATTTCTTCTTAGCTGAAATACTGATTCCTCTGACCACAGTACATGTTTCCACTGTGTGATGGACTATCCCAGATGCCTCCGAGCCCAAAGAAGTCAATGGCATCTCTGGACACTGTTAACATAGGGCTTCCTTTTGGCAGAGTGTAAGTTTTAACTGGCATTTGCGGATGTAGCTACCCCCTCTCCCTCACTTATTTGTGTTTTTAAATCGCATTATGGGATCTTGATCTTTTTTCAAACAACTTTTATGCATAAAAAGTTTGAAAAAGTGACTTTTCTAAACATTTTAATAGTTTAAAGTGATATATCGTCTGGGTTAGTGTCGTATATATTACCCTTCAAAACCTTATAATAAACTCTCAGTAGATGTTCTGTCATTTTACAAACTTTTTTCTCTACATATTATTTATTATACGTTATATTATTTATCAGGTTTTGCATTGTCTTGTTGAAATATGCATGGCCATCCCTTGAAGAGAAGGCAGCATATGTGCGCCAAAATCTCTATGTACTTTTCGCATTTATGGTGCCTTCACAGAAGCGCAAGCTATCTTTGCCAAGGGCGCTGACACAACCCAATAGCATGACAGACCCTGGCTTGTGGATTTGTTGCTGGTAACCTTCTGAATAATCCATTTCTTCTTTTGTCCGGAGCATACACCGTCCATTTCTCCGAAAAATTTGCTGAAATACTGATTGATCTGACCACAGTAGATCTGAGCCCAGAGAAGTCCATGGCATTTCTGGACACTGTTAACATAGGGCTTCCTTTTGGCACGCTACAGTTTTAACTGGCATTTGTGGATGTGACTACATATTGTGGTCCTTAACAAAGGAATGCCAAAGTAGTCCTGAGCCCATGTGGTGATATCAGTTATAGACGAATGAGGATTCTTGATGCAGTCCCGTCTGAGGGATCAGAGATCACTGTTGTTCAGCTTAGGTTTGCGCACTTGTCCTTCACGCACTGAAAATCCTCCAGATTCCTTGAATCTTTTAATGAAGTTCTGGTATTTTGTAGGTGAAATATCAAAATGTCATCCTCTCTTTCTTTGAGGAACATTGTTTTTGAACATTTCAATCATTTTCTCAAGTATTTGTTGGCAAACTGGCGATCCTCGGCCCATCTTTGCTCCTAAAGGACTAGACCTTTCTTGGATGCTGCTTTTGTACCAAATCATAATTACAATCGCCTGTTGAAATCACATCATTAACCAATTTACCTCATCACAAACCCTAAACTGCCCCTGTCACAACTTTTTGTTTAGAAATGTGTTGCAAGAATTAAAATTGGATTACATGTTGCAGGTTTATTTTGAAAAAATAAAAATAAAAACCAATAAAAATCATGAGGAACACATTAAATAATGTTTGCAATGAAATAGGAGTCAAAGTAAATTTAGAAGTTTCTACTTCTTATTTACTAAATCAAAAAGTTATAAATTGCCATGACATAACATTGATATATCTCACTTTTGCCATTTGATTCCATCAATGTGCTGTAGTTCATCATTGTGTTTGGTGATGCTGAACTGTGCAGCGCCCCTGCTAATGTTTCTGCTGTGGATTTGAGCAGGTTCTAGATCAGCTTCGGCCGCTCAGAGTCTAATCTGATCTTCTGCTGTTTCTGACCTCCACGCTCCTGCGGCCCGGAGCTCATTTCATGGCCTGTCATCATCATTAATCCCTGGACGCAAGGTGAACGGGCAGATTCAGGTGTGCAGGGATGAGCAGGTTTTCTCCTTCAGTGTCAATGAGCGGCTCAAAATGCAAAGCACCGTATTTGTAGCGTGACTGAGTGTTCAGTCGGTCTGATGCTGTGTTTGTGAATGCATCATTGAATCTTGACAAAACAAAAGCTGGATCGCATCAGGATTGTGCAGTTTTAAGTCAGCCTAGAAGATTTTGCTACGCTCAAAAGATGTTTGTTATTCATTCAAACTATTTAAATTAAGCTGAATCAACACAATTCTTTAGTTTTTTGGGGGGGACAACTTGATTGTTTTATGTTCAATCTACTTAAATTTGTAAAAACTAATAAGTTAACTTAATTATTTCATGTTGCCCCAACACAAATCAGAATTTTTAGTGTATAATATGACTTTGAATTCATGTTTATGCAAGCTTCCTATGCAGCATTGAGGTAACCCGTTACAAGTAATGCGAGTTACGTAATAATATTACTTTTAATAAGTGAAAGTTTCTTTTGAAAAATAAGTAATGATATTTGAGTTACTTTTTAGTTTAATTAAATAGCTTTTATTTAAAAATAAATAAATTGCTGAATTAAAATTAGTCACAATGAACCATGCAGTCAATGAGAGAATAATGAGAATGAGTTCTTGGTGTGTTTTGAGAATAATTAGAGTCTCATCTCCCATTCCCTTTAAGAGTGAGTTGCGTCATGCCATGTCGCATTTGCTATTTATATGGCAGACTTTGATAGTAAAAAAACTGCAAGCTTTGCTAGCGAGAAAACAGTCAAACAGAGCATCTGCAGCGTGAGGATAAAGAATGAGCCTCCTACAATCTGCCTTTACTTTCACTTTCTCTTTCTCTCTTTCGTGAATAAGGAAACGGTGTTGTACCCACAGACATCTGTTAGCCTACATATTTAATTTAGTTTGTTAAGCGTAAATATTTGCTTTAAAACTATTTATAAATTCAGTTCTAATTTCCAGCAAATAAATAAATGAACAATAAAAATGAAGTCTGATTATGTCCAAACACACATGCTGCCCCGTATGGTCCAAAACCTGAGAGATGGACAAATCTAAGCTTGTTTTTAATAAAACAAATAGAAATATGCATAAAATAAATGCCAAAACTGCCAATAATAATAACATTATACGAAAGCAAAATGTCATGAACAAATTGAAAAAAGCCCCCCGAGATGAGGCATGGAGGCAGTGGTTTTTATGTAAAAGATAGTAATTTTTGTAATACTTTAATGCTTTATTTTTTTTTTTTCATTTGTAAATATATTTGTATATCTCTGTACATCTTGTGTGTATTAAACAATGTTTTAGCGAGGTGTACAACTGGACTTTAGACCTGCTTCTAGCTTGTCTATTGCACAGTTTATTTTAGTTCTTCAAAATAGCAACGTGCCAACAATGCGCCTTAACACACCAGAACGCCTATGGGTGCACATATGAGCGCAAATGCATTTGCTATTTAAACAGCGTGGCACAAAACATCAAAATGACACTTGCGTCAAGCTAAAACTAGCAAATAACATTTGTGTAGCGCCTTGCACCACATTGCGCCGGGAGTATGACAGGGCCCATAGTGTTGGTTTCATACTGATAACTAGGGCCACACGGAATCTGCGTGCGCAGAATTCCGCAGATTCTGTTTATTTACTTGTGTAAATGTGTGTAAAGGTATATTTATTCAGTTTTTAAATTAATTTCAGTAATAATATTGACTAATATAAAAATATTTGTATTATTTATTTACAATACAGTTTGTAAAGTAATATTTTCTGTCTTTTAGTGGAGAGACTTGCTTTGTTTACCAAATAAAGTGGCTCTAATTGGATTTGCATTGTAAACATTAAATAAAAGTTAAAAAGGTATTACTTTTTATTTCATATATTAAGGTTTTAGTTATGATACTCCTAAAGTCATTCTGCATAAATCTGCAGATTTTTAACAAAATACTGCGCAGAAATAGCAAAAAATGTCCGCAGATTCTATCTGGCCTCTCTGATAATTTTATCAAACAATGTTTCAAGAGTTCACACTTAGATATGCTTAGCGTTTATAGCAGGTTTGGCATGCTGTCCCAGGAGAGAACCCTGAGCTCGGAGATACTTGAGCCCAAGGCTCCCGCCCGGTCAGTGAGCATATAAGGGGATCCGAGATTAGGTAGGTCTCGAAAGAAAAGAAAGGAAAGGAGGAGGAGATGGGGTGGATGGAGGGATTCTTCCAAAATGAAAATAGAGCAGTAGGGAAAAATGATCCATTTATAGTAACTTGGATAGCTCTGATTGGATTATTACTGATTACAGATGAGCAGCCAGGCATGCTTAATCATATCACATGCTCCTCTCAAAATTAGTTTATGAAACTTCACTTGTTTTCAACATAATCTTGCTGCATTTAAAAGTAGACACTTCAAGCTTTCTATAGATATATGTCTCATGTCTGTGTATTGTTTTCGCAGAGTTTCAGTGCATTTTAGTGACGCGTTTACTCACAGTTCAAAGAGAGAGAAAAGAAAGAATGCTAATTTCCATATTTTGCAAAAGCACACACTTTTGTTGCTATTGTAAGTGTACACAAAACAAGTAGACACCTAACAGATCCCATTGATGTATTGATCATATCTGTACGATCAAAACTGAAAGTGTAATTGAAGTTCTTTTCGCCGTTATCAGGAGAAGACGCCTCAAAACATGTACACGCGGTTAGGCATGGGCCGGTATGAGATTCTGACAGTATGATAAAAAATAAAAAATTATAAAAATATCACAGTTTCACGGTATGGCGGTATTGTGTTTACTGCTCTACAATATATTCTTTTTAAATGTCTGGGTAAAAACAAAACCTGTTTCCCTTTAAACACAATGTCTTTTATTTTGAGAAACATTTAAAGTATTTTGGAGCAGTAAACATGTCAGGCTAAATAATTTAAGTCAATCATTGACTTCTGTGGCCTTCATTAGTTTCAAAAACACTGATGTCTTTCCAATTTACACCTAAAAAACAAAACAAAAAAATGTAAATAAAAAATCTTACACATACCTTAGGAACGGTATAGCAGAAAATGTTGGCAGTTTGAAAACCTTGACTTTTCCAAGCCGTGGTATACCTTGAAAACGGTTATCGTGCCATGCCTACACACGGTCTCAGACCCCTAAAAGCATCAGAATGTGTTTTGTACTTGGTCTTGAGCACATCTGATACCTCACCCGTTGATTTAAAGAGAAGTGTGTGCATTTGGAGAGTGTGTGTGGCTACAGGATGAAGCTGTGCTCTCTGTCTGAAGTTTGGCGAGGTGTTTTGGCATGTGTGTGTTCATTTAGAGGTTAATATGATTTGTTAAAGTGTGAATATATGTGCGTGTATTTGTGAGAATGGTTTGTGTGTTTGGCTACAGTATGAAGTCGTGCTCATTGCCTAAAGTTTAATGAGATGTTTTGGCTAGTGTGTGTTAATTTGAGGGTTAAATATGATTTGTTCAAAGAGAAATGTGTGCCTTTGGAGAGTGTGTGTGTGGCTACAGTATGAAGCCGTGCTCTCGGCTTGAAGTTTGGTGAGGTGTTTTGGCAAGTGTGTGTTCATTTTAGGGTTAAATATGATTTGTTAAAGCATCAGATGTTTTGCAATTGGTCTTGAGCATATCTGAAACCTCAGCCGTTGATTTAAAGAGAATATATGTGTGTGTATTTGTGAGAGTGTGTGTGTGTATCTGCAGTGTGAAGTCGTGCTCTCGGTCTGAAGTTTTTTGCGAGGTGTTTTGGCAAGCGTGTGTTTGTTTACGTGTCGATTCCTCATCGCCTCCGACCGCCTTCTCGCTGGTGAAGAGGTGTAGCCTTTGTCTTCATGCGCTGGCAGTTTCCATGCCAACGTGACTCTGCATTCCTCCTTACCTGCTGTTTTCATCGGTCCACGCTAGCGAGACAGCATGCGATCTGTCACAAATCGCTCATTTAAAGAGGTCACATCATTTAGATGTTCACGAGATCCACTTAAAAAGGGCAGAATTTAGCTTCCTTGCTATTTTTAGCCACACTCAAAATGAACGCAAGACGTTATTTATAAGGATGGAAAGAGCTCTCTGTTAGCTGTGCATGTCAGTGATTTCCATAATGCTCGTTTTGGACTGTGTAGGATGTTTTCAAGGCATTTTCACTCTCTCGTGTTGTAAAATGTGACTTGACAACGATACATCAACATTTAGGGCATGTTTATATCACAACTGTTTTAAGTTAATAGAGCTTTTTTTAATGTTTTTCGCTGTTCATTCCCCTCACAGCAAGAAGGTTGCAGGTTCGAGTCCCAGCTAGGTCAGTTGGCATTTCTGTGTGGAGTTTGTATGTTCTACCAATGTTGGTGAAGGTTTCCTTCAGTCCAAACACATGTGCTATAGGTGAATTCATTCATTCATTGATTTTCTTGTCGGCTTAGTCCCTTTAGTAATCTGCGGTCGCCACAGTGGAATGAACCGCCAACTTATCCAGCATTTGTTTTACGCAGCTGATGCCCTTCCAGCTGTAACCCATCTCTGGGGAACATTCATACACACTCATTCACACTCATACACTACGGACAATTTAGCCTACCCAAGTCCACATGTCCACTATACCACATGTCTTTGGACTTGTGGGGGGAAACCGGAGCACCCGGAGAAAACCCACGCAACCACGGGGAGAACATGCAAACTCCACAAAGAAATGCCAACTGACCCAGCTTGGGCTCGAACCTGCAACCTTCTTGCTGTGAGGCGAACATGCTACTCACTATGCCACCGTGGCGCCATAGGTGAATTGAGTAAACTAAATTGTCCGTAGTGTATGAGTGTGAATTTAAGAGTGTATGGGTGTTTCCTAGTACTGGGTTGCAGCTGGAAGGCATCCGCTCTGTAAAACATATGCTGGAATAATTGGCGGTTCATTCCGCTGTGGCGACCCCTGATGAATAAAGAGACTAAGCCGAAGGAAGATTAATTTTGGGGCAGCGGGTGCATTTTTGGGACAGCCATGTGGATTGCGTGTTCGGTGTATAGACATTGTTACGGCCAGCTCGCTCTCGACCGTACTATAAAAAGGATCAGAGATACAAAAAAGGTATTCATTCATTTATTCAATTTTTTGTCGGCTTAGTCCCTTTATTAATCTGCGGTCGCCACAGCGGAAAGAACCGCCAACTTATTCAGCATTTGTTTTACGCAGCGGATGCCCTTCCAGCTGCAACCCATCTCTGGGAAACATCCATACACACACATTCACATTCATACACTAAGCACAATTTAGCCTACCCAAGTCACCTATATCACTTGTCTTTGGACTTGTGGGGGGAAACCGGAGCACCCGGAGGAAACCCACGCAACCATGGGGAGAACATGCAAACTCCACACAGAAATGCCAACTGACCCAGCTTGGGCTCGAACCTGCAACCTTCTTGCTGTGAGGCGAACATGCTACTCACTATGCCACCGTGGCGCCATAGGTGAATTGAGTAAGCTAAATTGTCCGTAGTGTATGAGTGTGAATTTGAGAGTGTATGGGTGTTTCCTAGTACTGGGTTGCAGCTGGAAGGGCATCTGCTCTGTAAAACATATGCTTGATTAGTTGGTTGGGTTGGGGGTGCACTTTTGGGAAAGCCATGTGGATTGCGTGTTAGGTGTATAGACATTGTTACGGCCAGCTCGCTCCTGACTGGACCATAAAAAGGATCAGAGACACAAAAAAGGTATATAATGAAATAAACATGTATTTAAGGAAATAACAAAGTATAACAAACTCTTCAGGGATTTGAAATAAATATGAAGTCGACTGAAATTCTCTCAACATAATACATAAATGTAACATAAGTTACATTTAAAATAAAAACATAAGACAGCTAAACAAAAAGAGTTGGAACAAAATGACCTCTCTGGGGAACAACAGGCCACCAGAGGAAGTGTCGATCTTCACAAAAAATTCAAATATATGCATCCTTCACCCATAAGTTAACTAATGAACTTTGACGTCACACTTCTGAGGCCACAGAAAGGAAATGAAAGACTGGGTCATAACAACATGAGGACAATTTAAATGGTTAGTGTTTCTTTATGAAGTTTCTTTATGAACAATACAATGTTTCTAGTCGTTTTCACTGTTATATGTGAGCAGGCCCCATTTTGATTAAAGTTGCAATGTCTGTGTGAAATGTAAAACAATAAAAAAAGAAAAGAACAATACCCTGTCATGTAAACATTGCAGGCTGTAAGCCGATTCACATACTAGTTTAGTAGGAGAAAAAAATAGTGCATTTTTATTGATGATATAATATCGGGTGGCTTAGTTTGTAGCACTGTCACCTCACAACAAGAAGGTTGCTAGTTTGAGTCCAGGCTGGGCCAGTTGGCATTTCTGTGTGGAGTTTGCATGTTCTCCCTGTGTTGGCGTGGGTTTCCTCCGGGTTTCCCCTCACAGTCTAAACACATGCGGTATAGGTGAATTGGATAAACCTCTCCCTTCGAAGCAGCTTCTCTTCACTTCTGGTGACATGGAATGACTCTGGGGCGGAGCTATCAGCCATTTGCGGCAGGGCTATTAGTAATTTTGGGCGGAGCTATCAGCCATTTAGGGCAGGGCGATTAGTCATTTAGGGTGGAGCTATCAGTCCTTTAGACAGGAGCTATCAGTGCTTTAGGAAAGAGCTATCCATCCTTTAGGGAGGAGCTATCAGTGCTTTAGGGCGGAGCTATCAGTCCTTTAGGGAGGAGCTATTATAGCTTTAAGGCGGAGCTATCAGTCCTTTAGGGAGGAGCTATTATAGCTTTAGGGCGGAGCTATCAGTCCTTTAGGGAAGAGCTTTTTTGCGGAGCTGTTAGTCCTTTAGGGTGGAGAAATTAGTCCTTAAGGGCAGGGCTATCAGTCATGTAGGGTGGAGTAATCAGTCCTTAGAGCGGGGCTATCAGTCCTTTAGGCTGGAGCCTTCAGTCCTTTAGGACGGGACTATCAGTCCTTTAGGGCAGATCTATCTGTTCTTTAGGGTGGAAAAATTAGTCCTGAGGGCAGGAATATCAGTCATTTAGGGAGGAGTAAGCAGTCCTTAGGGCGGAGCTATCTGTCCTGTAGGGTGGAAAAAACAGTCCTTAAGGGCAGAGCTATCAGTCCTTTAGGGTGGAGTAATCAGTCCTTAGGGAGGGGCTATCAGTCCTTTAGGGTGGAGCATTCAGTCCTTTAGGGTGGAGTAATCAGTCCTTTAGGGCAGAGCTATCTGTCCTTTAGGGTGGAAAAAATAGTCCTTAAGGGCAGAGCTATCAGTCCTTTAGGGTGGAGTAATCAGTCATTAGGGCGGAGCTACCAGTACTTTAGAGTTGAGAACTCAGTCATTTGGGCAGGGCTATCAGTCCTTAAGGGCGGGGATATCAGTCCTTTAAGGGTGGAGTAATCAGTCCTTTTGGCAGTGCTATCAGTCCTTTAGGGCGGAGCTATCTGTCCTTTAGGGTGGAAAAAATAGCCCTTAAGGGCAGGGCTATTAGTCATTTAGGATGGAGTACTCAGTCCTTAGGGCGGGGCTATCAGTCCTTAGGGTGGAGCTATCAGTCCTTTAGGGTGGAGAAATCAGTCCTTGGGGCGGGCTATCAGTCCTTTAGGGCAGAGCTATCAGTCCTTTAGGGTGAAGTAATCAGTCCTTATAGGGCAGGGCTGTCAGTCCTTTAGGGCGGAGCCATCAGTCCTTTAGGGCGGAGCCATCAGTCCTTTAGGGTGAAGTAATCAGTCCTTTTAGGGCAGGGCTGTCAGTCCTTTAGGGCGGAGCCATCAGTCCTTTAGGGTGGAGAAACAGTCCTTAGGGTGGGGCTATCAGTCCTTTAGGGTGGAGTAATCAGTCCTAAGGGAGGGACTATCAGTCCTTTATGTTGGAGCAATCAGTCCGTTAGGGTGGAGCTATCAGTCTTTTAGGACGGGGCTATCTGGGTATATCTTGGTTCTGCTCTAACCTCATCCAATTATCAATCTTTTTTCATTGTGTTATCAGCACCCACCTTCCAACAATTCAATTGGTTCCCAAAGGAAGACCATGCACCGCCCTACATTTTACTCTCATTTCCGTTTCCAGCATGCAGATCATGATAGAAGAAGAAATAAAGCAAACTTCTGTTTCATGGTGATTTTAACATACACAGATGCTCATTTGTACTCAGCAGACGTTTACGGTCCGCTACGGTTTACGGTTGAGGTGTCTTACACTCTCTGTGCACTTAAGGTGTAAAATTGTTCATATATTATGATTTGCGATGCACTAATTCAAAT
>CAIGQQ010031496.1:2743899-2766399 GCA_903798035.1 Danio albolineatus
TAGCTGATTAGCCTTTTTATTATTATTATTATTATTATTATTATTATATTTTAATATAATATATAATTTATAAAAAATGTTACCCTTTTACAGACAAACACTGAAAACAACTTTTATTGAATTTAATCAAGTGTATGCTTTGAGTGCTTTGTTTGACAATTAGATTAATTTGTAAGATTTTAAACTTTCATTATACAGTTAAAATACACTTTAATGATTGCAATTATTAGTATTATTATTATTATTATTATTATTATTATTATTATTATTATTATTATTTTGATGTTTTCTACACAATCAGACATTTCACTAATGTGTGTGTGTATATATATATATATATATATTTATTGAGAGACTTATGGCTAGTAAAAATCTACTAATCATTGTCCTGAAAGTCGAGTTTTTTTATTTCTGTATTTTCACAATAATTCCAAACTTATTGAACCTGAAAATGCACCTTATATGCTTGCTTCAGAAAGCGTACAAATGGTTAATTTGTCATTGCTCTGTGATATATAGCTGTAAACTATTGATGCAAGCATTTTAAATGTGTTGGCTTGGTTTTAAAATTTTGATGATTTTTTTTTTTTTCTCACAATCAGACCTACACTCACTGGCCACTTTATTTATTAGGTACACCTGTCTAACTGCTCGTTAATGCAAATTTCTAATCAGCCAATCACATGGCAGCAACTCAATACATTTAGGCATGTAGACATGGTCAAGATGATCTGCTGAATTTCAAACCGTGCATTAGAATAGGGAAGAAACGTGGCATGGTTGTTGGTTCCAGACGGGCTGGTCTGAGTGTTTCCGAAACTGCTGATCTACTGGGATTTTCATGCACAACCATCATTAGGGTTTACAGAGAATGGTCCGAAAAAAAATATTCAGTGAGCGGCATGTCAACAACATGATGGACAACATGTCCAACCTTGAGGCGGATGGGCTATAGCAGCAGAAGACCACAACTTGTGACACTCCTGTCAGCTAAGAACAGGAAACTGAGGCTACAATTCACAAAGGCTCACCAACACTGGACAATAGAAGGTTGAAGAAACGTTACCTGATCTGATGAGTCTCCATTTCTGCTGCGACATTCGGATGGTAGGGACAGAATTTGCCATCAACAACATAAAAAGCATAGATCCATCCTGCCTTGTATCAACAGTTCAGGCTGCTGGTGGTGCTGTAATGCTGTGGGGAATATTTTCTTGTCACACTTTGGGCCCATTAGTACCGATTGAGCAAGGTGTTAACGCCACAACCTACCTGAGTATTGTTGCTGACCATGTCCATCCCTTTATGACTACAGTGTAGTCGTTTACAGCAGGATAACACACCATGTCATAAAGTGTGAATCATCTCAGACTGGTTTCTTGAACATGACAGTGGGATCACTGTACTCAAATGACATCCACCAGCCTGATCTCACGAGAAAACGTAAGTATTTTACTTTTTGGCAGTTTAGTGGCTAATTCAGCGAGTTCAGTCGTACGAAAATGTACGATTTAAAAAAGGAGGCGTGGCACCCAACCCCACCCCTAAACCCAACCGTCATTGGTTGATGAGCAAATCGTACTGATTAGTACGAATTACATCGTACAAATTCATACGAATTAGCCACTTTTTAAAAAGTTACGAATTGGCCGTTAGATAGCGTTGCATCCACGATCACCAGATCTCGATCCAATAGAGCACCTTTGGGATGTGGTGGAACTGGAGATTCGCATCATTGATGTGAAGTCAACAAATCTGCAGCAACTGCTTGATGCTATGTCAACATGGAGCAAAATCAATATGGAGTATTTCCAGTACCTTGTTGAATTTATTCCATGAAAAATTGAGGCAGTTCAACCAGATACTAGTAACGTGTACCTAATTAAGTGGCCGGTGAGTGTATATATTATATATCTTATATTTGTAGAGAGACTTGTGAAAAATCCACTTAGTATTGTGCTGAAAGTCAACTTAATTTGTACTTCTGTATAGACTTCTTTGAATTATGTATACTCATAGACATCACCTTCAGGAAGGACACTATATATAAACAGTCCACCCCATACACAACATGTTAACTTTCCTAATTAGACTGTAATGCATTAATAATGTGCACTATAATTGTGAAAGTGCTTTACAAAAGAACTGAAAAATTGAACTGAAGAACTTTGAACCTGAAAATGTACCACAGAAAACATACAAATGGTTTACTTTTTCATTGCTCTGCGATAAAGCTGTAAACTATTGATGAAAGCATTTAAAATGAATTGGCTTGCTATGTTTTTCATGCATTTTATAAGAGCGGGATCCTTTTTAAAGAGGCTGAATTTTTAAAGCATGGCTGATTTTTTTGTCTAACACGACTGCACGTGTGTAAAATCCCTTGAACATTTGCCTGCATGAAAGGGCCTGCGCTGGAGGCAGTGGTGTCTTGTGGGCTCCATCGGATGTGAGACAGGCAGCGAAACGGTGAGAAAAACAGAGAGAAACAGATAGAGAGAGCTGTGCGGTTGCCAGATCTTCCCAGAGCTCGCAAACGTCACTGCAGTAAGTAGGTCAGGCTGCAGGCTTCCATGATCAGGCAACGTAACACAGGATCTGATCTGTGTTGCGTTTGAATCTCAGCATCGCTGTGTGGGAACCTACCAATTATTTTCCCTTTTTCACATTTTAGTCACGTTTTCATATAGAACGTGTGCCTCAGGGATTACGTTGCCAAATTATTAAGCATCAAAACCCTTATTTAGCTTTCCAGAGCGTTCCTGAACCGATGAGGCTAAAACTGACTTCAATGCACATGAAGAGTATTGACCACTGAGAAGAAGACAGGAAAAAACAGAGCAACTATTTGTGAGATTTCAGACATGAAACCACTTTAGTCCTAAAATTCTTCTTCAAATAACGAGATATATCTTTATATAATAATTTACTTCAGAATTATTGATCACACAGAATGTTTAGTGAGAATAACCTGAGGTTTTACTGTATTAATAGGCTCGAACCAGTGACCTTCTTGCTGTGAGGCGATTGTGCTACCCACTGCGCCACCATGATAATATAATATGATATAATATAATATAATATAATATAATATAATATAATATAATATAATATAATATAAAAAAATAAAGGCGACACGGTGGCGCAGTAGGTAGTGCTGTCGCCTCACAGCAAGAAGGTCGCTGGTTCGAGCCTTGGCTGGGTCAGTTGGCATTTCTGTGTGGAGTTTGCATATTCTATTGGGTAGGCTAAATTGTCCGTAGTGTATATGTGTGAATGAGAATGTATGGATGTTTCCCAGTGATGGGTTGCAGCTGGAAGGGCATCCGCTGCGTAAAACAAATGCTGGATAAGTTGGCAGTTCATTCACCTGTGGCGACCCCGGATTAATAAAGGGACTAAGCTGAAAAGGAAATGAATGAACGAATATAGAATAATAATATCATTTTGACATGCATAAAACACATTTTAGAGAGATGTGGTTTGTTTATTAGTTAAATAATTTATTTTATATGTAAAATAATATTATAATCACATATATATATTATCACGATTCTAATTTGCAGGGAATAGAAAATTAAATGCTACATCAACCTTCATTAAAATGTATTTAGTTATTTTAACAAATAATCACACTTGCAATAGAATAAACAATAGCTGATAACCAGAAGACCAGAAATCATGTTATGAAAATATACTGTAAAACATGATTATATACTTTACACTTTTAAAAAAGCGAGTAAACCTGAAATTGATGTCTGCAAAGTTGTTGCGAACAATTTATATTGGTTAAATTTAACCAGACAAATTAAATTGAGTCATGTTCAAACTAATTTGTTTAATTAAATTCAGCTCAAATAAATTGTTCACATGTAATTTTAATAAATTTATATAATCCAAGGAATCTTCTTTGAATCATTTTTTTTTCAGTGTATTGCCTTAAAAGTGACAGGTTCACTTCACTTAAAAAGTGAGTAAACACATTGTGTTTTGGAACTTTTAAGTTGATTTAATATTTGTATATTTTTAATATTAGTATATATTTTTTTATACTTATGCACATAGTTCATTTACTTAAAAGTTTTAAGTTGATGGCTTTACTCACTTTTTTAAGTTAAGTCAACTAATCATGTTTTAGTGTTGATTTCATGTTGACCTTAAAGATACTGTAAATAATTGCTTTAGAAACCTGTGCTTGTGAATTTGTACCTTCAATTTGGATTTAAATCTAAACTTCGTCATAATTCATCATCACTGTTTATACACAATTATTCTTTTCAGCACTCTTAAAATGATTTTTGCTGCTTGTTCAAACTACTTATTTAAAATGAGTTGAATCAGCACAATTCTTGAGTTTTTTTACGGACATTCATTCATTCATTTTCCTTCGACTTCCACTTTGCTTATCAGGGGTCGCCACAGTGGAATGAACCACCAACTATTCCAGAATATGTTTTACAGTGGTTTAAAGTAACAAATTACAAATACTCAAATTACTGTAATTGAATAGTTTTTCTCAGAATTTGTAATTTACTAAGTAGTTTTACAGTATAAATGCGTACTTTTACATTCCCTAGAGCAGTGCTTCTCAACTGGTGGGTCGCGGGAACATTTTTAGTGGGTCGCGGAGTGTGTGTAAAACATTAATTTTTAACTTATTTTGCTCACACCGGACTTTTATTTTGAAATGCGTATACCGGACTTTCATTTTGAAATGCGCAATTGTACTTTGTAATATTTGTATAATTTGATACATTTTGTCCAATGAAATCAATAAAAAAAAAAATATTTGTAAGTCTTGGTGATTTTCTTATGAATATATCTGTCACTACTTGTGTATGTTAACAAATAAATACAATTTAATTAATTATAATTCCTAAAATTAAAATATAGTTCCTAAAAATTTGGGTCGCGGCTT
The DNA here is from genome assembly GCA_903798035.1 of Danio albolineatus. Lineage (NCBI taxonomy): Eukaryota > Metazoa > Chordata > Actinopteri > Cypriniformes > Danionidae > Danio > Danio albolineatus. The sequence continues at coordinate 2,748,818 of CAIGQQ010031496.1, forward strand.
GATGACCATGTAAAAATGTGGGTCCCATGGCCAAACCAGTTGAGAACCACTGCCCTAGAGTACATTTTTAGTGCTGAATCTACTTTTACTCCACTACTTTCCTTCAACCTTCAGTCACTACTTTATTATTTCCAGTCTATGGGGATCCGAAAAATCAGTCCTGTGAGTCCAATCAAATCTCACATAGAAAGTAAATTGCATCATACTGAACATCCTCAAGACATGCAGCAAACTGTTTGGAAGCATTAAAAGTGTCCAAGAAGATAGTTTACACCAGGGGTGCCCATACTCTGTCCTTGAGGTTCGATGTCCTGCAGAGTTTAGCTCCAACTTGCTTCAATACACTTGGCAGAATCTTTGTTGAATACCTGCTAAAAGCTTGATTAGTTGGTTTCGGTTTGTCTAATTGTGGATGGAGCTAAAATCTGCATGACACCGGCCCTCCGGGATCGAGTTTGGGCACCCCTGCTTTACACGCAATGACCCAGAGACTGTTTAGATTGCATGTCACTGATGAGACGATGGCAGATGTTAACTGTATGATGACTGAAATGGCCTTAAACAAGAACTAAATGCACTACAGAATGTTAGTAATACACACACACACACACACACACACACAAATTACATGTAAATGAATCAATCTTTCCCAGCGTAATACTCACTACCAGCAAACCAGTGACCTTCTTGCTGTGTGGCGACTATGCTAAGCAATCCGTGTATCATTCGTTCAATCGTGCTTTCAAATTCAAACCAAAAATTAAAAAACAGAAAAACAACTTGTTTTTCCATTATTTGTTTCCTGAAAGGAAAGGAAAACATGACTCTTTATCTGATTTTCTGATCTTGCGTTCAGATCAAAAAAATAAAAAAAACAAATAACGACATTAGACGGATTTTAATTTAGATTTTTTTTATTTATCCAAATTGCCATTACTGAAGAAAACGGCCGCTTTTAGGTTTTTCATTTACTCACAAAAAAAACGAAAAAACGTGATTTTGGCTGTATTTTTGTTTTTTAAAATATGGGAAGGAAAACGGATAAAGGACTTTAAATTCATTATACACATGTAGGCGTGCTGAAACACCTATTTCCCTCTGATTGGTCAACCAAATCTGAGCTCGTGACGATGCCCTCAAAATAAAAGTCCTCTGTGGCTTTGTTTGAATTATTATTAATCAATAATATAAGTTTACATATTCTATCATTTGAACCCCACACAGTTAGCATTGCGTATGCATAAATTAAATAAAAACGTAAGTTAGCAGAATATCAGACATTTGTCATTAAAATAAGGTCATAGTTCTCTGTCAAACATTTGGTGCTGTGCACCTGTCTCTGAGCGAAGATAGCAATTTCCGAGCAGAACCTGGTTTGCATGATTGTTTCCGAGCAAGGAATATATAATAATAATAATAATATGTCAAGAGTTTTGAAAAATTTGAAAAAACGATTGAACGAATGATACATGGATTCTAAGCACTGAGCCACCGTGTCGCCTCTTTTTGGGACAATTTAATCGTTTGTACAAATTTAAGTGGTTTGAACATAAAACAATTAAGTTAATTAAGTTAAAAAAAAAAAAAAGTATTGATACAGTATTAATGTTACCAAAAATAAACAGGTGTAATAATACTGAATGCTGTATTAAAGTAATATACTGTATATATGGTTGATTTAAAATCATATATAATCATGCTTTAATCCAACCATTGATGCGATCGTGCCTGTTCCTCTGCTTTGTTATTTTAGCATGTCGTCGTGAACATTGAACGTTTCTGAGATTCATTTATTCAGAGTTACACAAGAAGCATTTGTGTGTTTTCTCTCTCGGTTCACTCACTGAGATACTTGTATAATCAGAGCAAACATCTGAGGCCAAATGTGGCATGAGGAAATATGGAAATGCCGTCGACGGAGTCTGTCAAAGAGCTTCTTGCTTCTTAACTTTACACTGGTAAATATTTGGACAGAATTACCGTGGCGCACATGCAGCAGAACGACTGTGGCTTTAAAAAGGAGTGTTTGTCCAGATTGCAGTCACACTCCTCAGAGGTCAACATTTACGTGGATCCACCTTAAAGGGATAGTTCACCCAAAAATGAAATCATTTACTCCTTCCTTCACACGTTACCAACCTGCTTGAGTTTCTTTTTTCTTCTGAATGTGAAGGAAGATATTTTGAAGAAAGCTGGAAACCTGTAACCATTGACTTCCATTTGTTTTTCCTTCTATGAAAGTCAATGGTTACAGGTTTTCAGCTTTCTTCAAAATATCTTCTTTTGAGTTCAACAGAATAAAGAAAATTATAAAGGTTTGGAGCAATTTGAGGGGGAGTAAATAGTGAGTGGATTTTCATTTTGGGAAGAACTATCCACCCCAAAATTGCTTTCCAAACTTTCAAACAACTTTCCAAAAATTACACTGTGTGAGACTTCTTCTGGGCGACACGGTTGCGCAGTAGGTAGTGCTGTCGCCTCACAACAAGAAGGTCGCTGGTTCGAGCCTCGGCTGGGTCAGTTGGCATTTCTGTGTGGAGTTTGCATGTTCTCCCCGTGGATTCGTGGGTTTCCTCCGGGTGATCCGGTTTCCCCCACAAGTCCAAAGACATGTGGTATAGGTGAATTGGGTAAGCTTAATTGTCAGTAGTGTATGAGTGTGAATGAGTGTGTATGGATGTTTCCCAGAGATGGGTTGCAGCTGGAAGGGCATCCGCTGCGTAAAACAAATGCTGGATAAGTTGGCGGTTCATTCCGCTGTGGCGACCCCAGATTAATAAAGGGACTAAGCCGACAAGAAAATGAATGAATGAGATTTCTTCTGAAATGATAGGAGACGTGTGAGTTTACTGGTGTATACTTGATAGGAGAAGCAGGTTACATAATGTAGAATAAATGAAGCATGAGATTGTTAGGTTATTGAAATAATTAGACTAATCAAAAAATATCAACATTATTTATTTGAATAAATTATTGGCATACTAGGCAAGGCAAGGCAAGTTTATTTATATAGCACATTTCATAGACAGTGGCAATTCAAAGTGCTTTACATAAACAGAAATAAAATTGAAGTATAAGAAAATAAAAACAAATAATAAAAAACATAAAAACAGATTAAAATGAGTTAAAACAAGTTAGAAAAGAATGAAAAAGAAAGACATAATAAGGCGATCTGCGGTCTGTACTAAAGAAGTCACATTTGTGTTTCTTTTAATTCATTGTTTTGTCCTATCTAAGGGATTCTAGGATCTGAGGAGACCAATTATGCCCCTTTTACAAGATGTAAAGTAATTCTCTGAAGTCCCGAGAGTGTGTATGTAAAGTTTCAGCTCATAAAAACACACAAATAATGTTTCATAACTGTTTTTGGTTGTAATTGTGCCATTTTGGTGACTGTAACTTTAAATTCAAATGCGGTTGTGCTCTTTTTAAAAGAGGGCGGAGCTACAAATGTCAATGTCTCAGCATAGAGGCTGCTTCTTACTCAGGGCTGTTTATGCTAATGATGGAGAGATGGCCACTAGTGGGTGGGGCTTTCCCCTTCTGATGACACATACAAAGGGAGAATGTCAATCGAAGTGTTTCTGTAGACTGTTTTTATCAAGTGTGATTATAAAAAATACAATTAAAAGATTTTTATCAATAGAAGGTGCTTATTTTCATACAGTGTTGGCACACAACTGTGTTTACAACCCTTATAAAAGTGATTTATGCATATTATGTGCCCTTTAAAGGGATAGTTGAACGTTAAAGTTGAAAATTACACAACAGAAGATATTTTGAAGAATGCTGATTTATGGTGACTATCATAGTAGGGGAAATAAATACCATGGAAAGTCCCAATAACCAGCATTTTTCAAAATATCTAGTGTGTACAACAGAATGAAGAAACTCAAATAGAATTTTAAGTGAAATTGTGAATAAATGATGACAGAATTTTCATTTTTTAGGGTGAACTATCCTTTTAAGGCATACAAGTTGTGTTTTAATCGACTCAGTGATTGTCCTTGGAGTTGTTCCAATGTGTGATTGAAGCTTAATTAATCAGCGGTTATTAATTTAGGGCCGGATAGACGTTCGGCCAAGTCTTGCAATGCATTTAACAGTGTCATTTTAGCCAAGGCTTGCAGGATTAACCTGTTGAGAAACTGGGCCAGGATCTGGAAGATGTTAATTGGGTTTCTACAGGGCACCGTAGATGAAGGTCAACTGTCACAAAAAAAAAAAAAAAAAAAATCTTCAAGTTTACCCTAAAAATAAATTGGCGCAAATAAATTAACTCCATAAAAGCTAACCTAAAGATATTCTCTTAGCACAAACAGTCCAGTTCAGCTTTTAATTTGAACATGTTTTGTATTGGCATATACTCAAAAGATTTTTTTTGCTGCTTGTTCAAAGTACTTTACTAATAAGCTCAATCAATACAATTCTTGGGAATTTCCGGTGATAACTTAATTATTTTATGTTCAATTCACTTAAAATTGTTAAAACAATTTAGTTAAAATAATTGATTTGTGTAGGATTGTCACGACACTAGAATTCAGTCCTAATCAATACTGAAATTCCTGCGAACATTTGAGCAGTGTTGAGCACGTTCTTAAACACTGATTTGCCCTTGTGCTCACATGCTTAACAGAAATGACTGTGATTGGCTGAGAAGGTCATCAGCTCACTGAACTCTGCTGTTTACTGAGTGTAACTACAGATACAGAGACACTGGTGTGTTTTTGAGCCACGCTCAAATGTAAGTGGGAAATGGATGTTTTTAAAATGTCAGTATCGATTGGTAACGAATCCCAGTATCGTGACAACATAAAGGGATTGCTTGGAACCCAGCCTTTTTTTACAGTGTATCCCATGCAAAACACATTTAATGCCAGTGTATTGCTGTACATTTTTAAAGTGTTTTAAGTCTGATCAGTTTTTGAAGGCCCACCTGTCTGACATTTTCTCTAAAATGTTTGTATGAAAGGCTCATTTAAACCTTTATATTATTATTATTATTATTATTATTATTATTATCATTATTCATTCATTTTCTTTTCGGCTTAGTCCCTTTATTAATCCGGGGTCGCCACAGCTGAATGAACCGCTAACTTATCCAGCATTTGTTTTACGCAGCGGATGCCCTTCCAGCCGCAACCCATCTCTGGGAAACACATCCATACATTCTCATTCACACACATACACTACGGACAATTTAGCTTACCCAATTCACCTGTACCGCATGTCTTTGGACTGTGGGGGAAACCGGAGCACCCGGAGGAAACCCACACAACCAAGGGGAGAACATGCAAACTCCACACAGAAATGCCAACTGGCCCAGCCGGGGATCGAACCAGCGACCTTCTTGCTGTGAGGCGAACGTGCTACTCACTACGCCACCGTGGCGCCCTATTATTATTATTATTATTATTATTATTATTATTATTATTATTATTATTATTATTATTATTATTATTATTATTATTATTATTTTGAACATACACAGATTCAAAGATTGCGAAAGACCAGCTTCTGCTTTAAACTGGACTGACTGAAAATCTACTACTAAATATCTACTATTTTAAAATATTGCAGACAATAATACAGACAAATGTAAAATACAGTAAAACACTCTAAATCTGTTGAATTGCGTCGTTCTGATGGCGGTTGAGTTTGCAGCTGGATATTATCGGGAGACTGCTGACAGTGATAGTTGAAGTGTTTTGCATGAAAAGAGCTTCTGGGGACTCATTTATAACACTTTGCGTAGAAACCTTCCTAAAAGTGAACGCAAACCAGAATAAATAATAATTTATTTATTGTTGAATATGGCTCTTATGGTGATTTAAATGAGTTTAATTAAGTCAATATTTAAGTTACATATTTTTACTTAGAGTTTTCTTACAGCTATGTGCAGTTTCCAGTTAAGTTTACTGCAAAAATACATTTCTTAAATAGATTTTTTGTCTTGTTTCTAATCAAAATATCTAAAAAGTCTTTATTCAAGAAGCATTTTTAGACAAGCAAAAAAATATTGTCTTGTTTTAAGAAATATTATGCCAAAATTAAGTGGGTTAATTAATCTGGCAGTGGAACTAGCAAAACAATCTTGTTTTTCTTTTTGATATAAAATTATTAAGCTTACCCCACTGGCTGATTATTTTGCTTATTTAAAGAGAAATCTCACTTAATTTTATGTCTTAAAACTAGATAATATGTTTTGCTTGTCTAGAAAATGCTTCTTGCTTTAAGAATTGTTCGATATTTGGACTAGAAATGAGTCAAAAATATCTAGGAAAAGCATTTTTTGCAGTGTTTGTTTAGTGTTGTAACGATTCATCCTGTGTTTTTTTGTTTATTTGTTTTGTTTTTGCATACACAACTTTTATAAATCAGATCCCTGGACCCTCCAGTGCAAATCAGATGAGATGTTTTTTTTTTTTTTTTTTTTCACAAACATATTACTTTTCAAAATGCAATACTAGTGCATTTGTTTAAATTATTGGTGCATGAATTCTTTTTTTTGTTTTTTGTAATTGGAAACCCTTGCTGCAATCCCAGGAAATCACAGTTTTTATTACATTTAAGAGCAATAATGTGCCGGCTCAGTAAACATGTCTTCCAGTGGTGCATTTACTTTCAACCCTGACACTTCATTAGCGCAGGCAGTAATTCTGATCCACTAGATATCCTCCATGACCTGTGGAAGAGAGCGTTTGGATCCAATCCCAGCTTTATCACACCATGAACATCTGTTGTGTGAGTGTGGGAAAAGGATGAGCCGCGTCTTTAAGAGCACATGCACACTCTGAGCTCAGTGCAGATGGTGAATCTAGTCTCTTTTTGAGACTAGAAAATGCATCCTTATTGGTTGTCTTCTGTTGCATGAAGTGATTTAGTTCATGAAATAAAAAGGAAAGCAACACCATTAAAAGCAACCCAGACTCAGTGAAAATACGCGATTCAGACTACACTCTTGCAAACAGTTTATATGGGCTGAATTTAAACAAACAAATGAAATTTAGTAATGGTGTAAGCCATATAAATGTAATAAATGTGTAAATGTAAGCCAAATACCTGACAAAAGTCTTATCGCCTCTCCAAGTTTTAGGAACAACAAATAATAACTTGACTTCTAGTTGATCATTTAGTATCAGAAGCTTATTTGAACGGCAAAGGCCTCTAGATTACGCCTAACAGTAAGGTCTGACTTTGCTTTGACAAAAGTCTTGTCACTTAACAGTATTAATGTCCAGTAACTAGAGTATAGAATATAAATAGAATATAAAGTCATGGTGCAGTGGAAACAGAATGAATATTGTGCATGACTCCCATGAGCTTGGAGGAGGACTGCATCCACACATCTCTGCAATGACTCAAATCACTTATTAATAAAGTCATCTGGAACGGCAGAGAAAGCGTTCTTGCAGGACTCTCAGAGTTCATCAAGACTCTTTGGATTCATCTTCAATGCCTGCTCCTTCATTTTACCCCAGACATGCTCAATAATGTTCATGTCTGGTGACTGGGCTGGCCAATCTTGGAGTACCTTGACCTTCTTTGCTTTCAGGAGCTTTGATGTGGAGGCTGAAGTATGAGAAGGAGCGCTATCCTGCTGGAGAATTTACCCTCTCCTGTGGTTTGTAATGTAATGGGAAGCACAAATGTCTTGATACCTCAGGCTGTTGATGTTGCCATCCACTCTGCAGATCTCTCATAGACCCCTATACTAAATGTAACCCCAAACCATGATTTTTCCATCACCAAACTTGACTGATTTCTATGTGAATCTTGGGTCTATGCGGGTTCCAATAGATCTTCTGCATTATTTGTGATGATTGGGATACAGTTCATCTGATAATTCATCAGAAAAATCTACCTTCTGCCACTTGATCAACTGATAATACGATTATTATGTGTTGCTGTTAGAACTGGGAGTGAGGAGAAGACATTTATCAGGTAGTGTAAATTGTTTGCAACCACTTACCTTAAAATAATTCAGTAAATCCAGTGAATCCTTTTTTCAGTGAACATATCTGTAAAATACATTGCTCAGGGTACATTTTCCTGCACATTTCTGATGACGAATCCACTAGAGGGCGCTGCCTGCATTTTTGAGAATTTAAAATAAGTAAATTTTGTTGAGGCGCCACGGTGGCGTAGTGAGTAGCACGTTCATCTCACCGCAAGAAGGTCGCTGGTTCGAGCCTCGGCTGGGTCAGTTGGCATTTCTGTATGGAGTTTGCATGTTCTCCCCGTGGTTGCGTGGGTTTCCTCCGGGTGCTCCGGTTTCCCCCACAAGTCCAAAGACATGTGGTATAGGTGAATTGGGTAGGCTAAAATGTCCGTAGTATATGTGTGTAAATGTGGATGTATGTATGCTTCCCAGAGATGGGTTGCGGCTGAAAGGGCATCCGCTGTGTAAAACAAATGCTGGATAAGTTGGCGGTTCATTCCTCTGTGGCGACCCCGGATTAATAAAGGGACTAAGCCGAAAAGAAAATGAATGAATGAACATTTTGTTGTACATTTCAGATACATGTTCTGCTAGTACAGGGGTGACCAACCCTGCTCCTGGACATTGACCGTCCTGCAGATTTCAGTTGTAACCCATATCAAACACACCTGCCTGTAATTATCCAGTGCTGTTCAGGTCCTAATTAATTGGTTCAGGTGTGTTTGATCAGGGTAGGAGCTGAACTCAGCAGGAAGGTCGATCTCCAGGAGCAGGGTTGAGCACCACTGTTCTAGTACATCTCCACGAGAAGACAGAGCTTGTATAGATCAGCTAGCGAACCACTGAGCTAAACCCTTCTCTAAACTTTACCAATAGTGATTTCAGAAGCAAATAAGAGAAAAATGCACAGCAGCCAGATAGATTTACCTTGATTTTGCATTACTTTTATTTCTTTTGTGGAAGTGTGCTTCAACGCACTCAAACCCAAGCGCTCTGCAGCACAAACACCATAAGCAAACTGACCGTGCCAGAAAAGTTGTCCATATGGGGATAGATAGCTGACAAAAACATATTCAACTACAAATCATAGACAACTTAAGTTGTTTTGTGGTATTTATTTGGTTTTTGCAAAGAACTGTGTGATTATTTATTCATTGATAATAGTTGATTACCCCTAGTATGGCATGGTGGCTCAGTGGTTAGCACTGTGACCTCAGCAAGAAGGCTGCTGGTTCAAGTCCCGGCTGGGCCAGTTACCATTTCTGTGTAAAGTTCTCCCCATGTTTGTGTGGGTTTCCTCTGCGTGCTCCGGTTTCCCCCACTGTCCAAACACATGTGCTGTAGGTAAACAAAATAAGCTAAATTGGCTGTAGTGTGTGTGTGTGATTGCAAGAGTGTATGGGTTTTTCCCAGGCTGGAAGGGCATCCGCTGAGTAGAAGATAAATGCTGGATAAGTTGCCGGTTCAATCCGCTTTGGCGACCCATGATAAATAAAGGGAAATGAATAGATGAATATGTCCTTGTAAATATCATTAGTGTGAAAAGGAACAAACATTACCTCATACTGCCCCCTAGTGTTCATTTTACCTGCAAACTCCAGTCAAACGGATGTTGAAGTAGTTTCTTGCAATGCAATCCAAAGCAGCAGGCATGAATTTGGGTATAAACACTTGAATTGATTAGGTCACGTCAAATGTATCAGGATCATTTTCTGCTGCTGAATAGCCTTCGTCTTGTATCTACTTTCCAATATTGATCTTATTCTACAGTGCGGAAAGTTTTCTGATTCAGTTGTCTATGGGAGAAATGACTAGGAACAGCAAAAAAAACTGTCAAACTACTGGCTCTACAGTCAAGAGTGTTCATGATTATACATAAACAGGGAAATAATATAATAAGAAAATGTCAGTTTCAACTATCATGCAGCATAAAGAGCCATTTTTAACGTCTAAAAATCAATGGAAGGGAATGAGACCGGAAGTCTCAAGCTGAAAAGAGTCCAACAGAATAACCTTTAAAAACAGGCTGATCAAATGAGCAGGTGTTTAGCAGGAAGTCAGAAACACGTTTTCGAGAAAAAAGCACACCAGTGACTCTAGAAAGCTTCATTGTTCTAAACCTCACACTTAAATGCACACAGAGCCCAATAAAAGACTAATTAAAAAAGGGAAATGTAATGAGGTACATCAATAAATGACGGAAGAGGAAGCTTTGTGTGAGCCGCACCGAACGGCTTTAGAAAATCTGAGCTGCTTGATCAGGCAGGAGAAGCGGCACAGCGTTGTGAAGACATCTTATGCAACGTCTGGGTGGAAGTGGAGAATTCTGCCCCAGATACACCATTACGCAATGCACTGATGTTGAATTCCATCACAACGCCTTCGCAAAACAGCTCTGTGGTGGTGCTAATGCAATTGCACATCGATTTATAGCATCCCACATAGCAAAATATCTCTGGCCCAGCTCTGGCCCACACAATCAGCTTTTGCTTGGCCCACATGCTGCAGTGAATTACGGTACATAACTGGACCAAGTCTAGCTTCCAGACAAGGGCCAAACATGGACCATATCTGGGCCAAGACTATGAGTTAATCACCCATAATTGGGCCTGAACTGGGCCAGATATGTTGGTGTGTTACTACAGCAAGGAAATTAATAAATCCATGAATCATTGCACTTTAGGCGTGTTATGGCCTTGCTTTTTCTCAAAGTGACCTGATTGGTAAAATGTATTTTTTCTTTTCTTGAAAATAAAAAAAAATATTTTAAATGTGGGTCAAACTTACATGGCCCACATATCAGTTAATAACATCTGGCCCGAATACTACATTTTACATCTGGCCCAAGTATTGTGTGCCGCCTTAAAGACGGTGCCACCTCTGCCAAACCAGGGCCATGTTTGGCCCACATGCCGTATGCAAGTGCCGGATGAATGCCTGCTCTGCCAGATTCATGCCAAATCTGGGCTGATTATCTCTTATTATTTCTTTGCTACTAGGGATGCTATTGGTTAAAAACCATTGTACACTTTAAAAAATGTAATTTAACTGTTTATTTATGGTCGTGAATTGCAATATGGGTATGTTGATCTCTGCTGAATTTGGTGCTGACAGGGCATGACATTAACTTTTTTAATCACCAGCCACTATGGCTTGTAGTTTTCTAGTTTTAAGTTGTTACTAGTCACTCGCCATCTTCATTGGCCACAATTTTGTTGTTGGAAAAATATATTTTATATACGTAAATTTGACTTTGGCTTGCTAAAATTATTTGTTTTAAAGGGCACCTGTTTTGAAAAATCTACTTTTTAAGCTGTTTGGACAGACATATGTGTAGGTATAGTGTATAGACGGTCATATTGGGCTGATATAAACACACCCAGTCCTTTTTTTTTTAAATTTAACAGCATAAAAACGGTGGACTCATTGGATTGGTTTTGAGACCGACCGCAACTTGACGTAGGAGTGCGGTCCCTCCGCACACCGAATTGATTGACAGCTGCGTATCAACATGTTTCCGTAGTAACGCGTATAATTATATCAACAAGACAGGACATGCGCAAAGCAACCGGGAATAAAAGATCTGTACAGCGCTCTGTGATCATCAGTCATCATCAGATGTGATCAAGAGTGAGTTCCACAAGTTTAACACGTGTTTAAATCAGTGCATGTTTGTGATGAACTACAGCAATTTACATCAGCTTTACTTCATCAACACAGCCACGTGTCAATACAATTATAAAAGAAGACGCTTCAATCTCAGTTTGTTGAGTTAAATCAGATTTATTTTGTACATTAACATAACGCATATCAATACAGCAGTGGATATTAATCTGTATCCTGTCACATTTGCTTGCAAAAAGAGTGCAAAGCTCAACGCGCAAAGTGTGTGTGTGTGTGTGCGTGTGCGTGCGTGTGTGTGCGCATGAACTTTGTAACTTCATCATAGGTTCCCATTAAATATAAACAAACATGGGCACCATGGTGGCGTAGTGGTGTAACAAGGGGCACTGACAACGGAGGTGCAGATCCAAATGCAGATTTATTAGCAAGGTCAGGAAAGCAATGGTCAACAGGTGCAAACATATGTATACAGACGGTCCAAAATTGTAGTCAGTGGGCAGGCAGATGGTCAGAGGCAGGCAGCAGACAGGGATATACAAATAACCATGGCAAGGATCAAAAACACACAGAAAACAAGACAAAGGAAAACGCGTTGTAATGCCACTAAATAGTCAACAATACTCAGCAACAGTGAGTGTATCTGTGCAGTTTAAATAGTCTGTGAATCAGTGGGGAGTGGCTACAGCTGGGAGTCTCTAATCAGTGGTGACTTGGAGCAGGTGAGTGTGTGTGTTGCATGACTGGGGATGTAGTCCATAAACAGGTGGATTTGTAGTTCTTGTGTGAAAGTGTGTCTACCAGCGATCTCTGGAAGTTAGGATCGCTGGTGATCATGACAAGTGGTTAGCACGTTCGCCTCACAGCAAAAAGGTCGCTGGTTCGAGTCCCGGCTGGGTCAGTTGGCATTTCTGCAAGTTCATTCCGCTGTGGCGACCCCAGATTAATAAAGGGACTAAGCTGAAAAGAAAATGAAGGAATGAATAATGTAAAGCATTTGAGTGTTTCTAACAAAATGGCTGGTGAAATCCTCACATTGGCTTCTTCTACTGCACAAAACTCAGTTTTTCTTTTTGATATTTGGCTCCAGTTCATCAGGAAGTGACGATTTTGCTCACTTTGATTCATTGACTGGAAACGCTGCTTATTCACTAATGTTTTATGAGATATTCCATTTTGGCGCCTAAATCTAATTAGCATCTTACGACATACCTGTCAACCCTTCCATTCTTCCCGAGATTCTCTTGTATTTTACATTTCTGTCCTGCTATCATCCTGTAAAGGTATTTTCCCGTATTTCTCCAATATTTTCAGTCTTTATCTGAAGAGTGTCAATAAACATTAAAGAGCCGATCCTCCCTATACGCAACCCATACCGCCGAACCACCAGGGGCCGCCCCTTGCTCTTAAATGTGAGTCTGTTCTGTGCTTTCGGTTTATTTAGGCATGAAACACTTTGAAATAAATATTAAAATTGCGGGATTCCCTTCCCTTTTCATTACAGGTGCCGTCGCTCCTCCTTTGCAATCCTCAAAACAGTCATAAAGCAGTGCATGACTGTCAGCTGACGCGCTCCATAGTGATAAACAGACGCTGTTTCCCAAACGGATGCTGTACATGTGATTTGAAGCAAAGCGAAAGTGGAGACTGGGTTTTGGGTGCTTGTTTGAACAGACATATACACATAATTAATAATAACAACATCGAAAGATCCCTTATTATGGTGGGCGTATCCCTTATTTTCACATCCCAATGTTGACAGGTATGTCCTAGGATGGAAAAATAGCTTGTGATGCAGCGATGCATGTCTGTCACAGCTAAACACACACACACTCTCTCTTCATGCTGTGTGTCCTTGATGCAGTGCTGCATGTCTGTTACAGGTAAACACACTCTTACTCTCTCTCATTCTTTTGCACTTGCCACTGAGAAAGATGTATGTAATCTGCCGAGTTTCGCATTCCAGGACTATTCTGATGGATTGCTCCAGCTTTCCAGCCTCAACAAGTTAATGTCCTTCCCATTTGTCACTAGACGTGGCACAAATAAGATGCACAGCAGAGTTAGGAAGTGTGTGTCTATGTATGTGCGTCCTTCTGTTTACTAGAGATTGGTCTTGTATAAAATGTTATGTAAAAATCTATTTGTTGGTTGCCAGAATGGTATTTGGAGTCCAGTCTCCTATGAGAGTTAATGATGATTAGAGCGAGTGTGATGAAGCATGTTGGATCATGTTAGAAACCAGTTTAAGCGTCCAATCAGACGGATTAAAAGCATTTAAAATGACTCTGAACTGCGGCTTTAGAACAACTAATTCCCATGCTGCCCTCACAGCCCTCTGAGACTCTTGTGCATGTGTGTGTGTGTGTGTGTGTGTGTGTGTGTGTGTGTGTGTGTGTGTGTGTGTGTGTGTGTGTGTGTGTGTGTGTGTGTGTGTGTGTGTGTGTGTGTGTGTGTGTGTGTGTGTGTGTGTGTGTGTGTGTGTGCGTGTATGTATGTATGTGTGTATGTATGTGTGTGTGTGTGTGTGTGTGTGTGTGTGTGTGTGCGTGTGTGTGTGTGTGTGTGTGTGTGTGTGTGTGTGTGTGTGTGTGTGTGTGTGTGTGTGTGTGTGTGTGTGTGTGTGTGTGCGCGGACACATCTGTCACATCAGCCTCTCTTGACTTGCTACGAGTCTAATTTCATGTTTTATTCAGTGAGTCTTTCTGCCAAAGTAATCAATATAAGGCAGTATAGGCTGGAATATCAGAACTCAGAACTCATCACGTGACTGACCTGTCCAATATTAAGCTGTCAGTCTGACTCTTTCTAACATTAGGTCTGTCTGTCCTTGCTGAATATAGTGTTTTTTCTTGGTTTACAGTTTTGGGGGCATGGATCTAGGTGCAAAGTCTAAAGCAGAGGGCGCAAAAGCAATAAGGTCGTGTCCGAATCCACTTTTGCTATTTTAAGTGATAAATATGCTCTGCACCCCGGCTCATGGTCTAATAGGGTTGTGCTTATTCTCTTAATGAGTTCTGGGTGTGTTTTGAGAATTGCTATAACCATATCACCCTTCAGCCCAACACTGATTATTCACTGAAGCTAAGCAGGGCTGAGCCTGGTCAGTACCTGGATGGGAGACCGCATGGGAAAACTAGGTTGCTGTTGGAGGTGGTGTTAGTGAGGCCAGCAGGGGGTGCTCAACTGTGGTCTGTGTGGGTCCTAATGCTGTCAGTGGGTGCCGTCTTTTGGATGAGACGATAAACAGAGGTTCTGACTCTCTGTGTTCATTAAAAATCCCACGGTAGGGGTGTAACCCTGGTGTCCTGGCCAAATTCACTCTCGGCCCTTAACCATCATGACCTCCCAATCATCCCCATCAACCGAATTGGCTCCATTACTGTCCCTCCACTCCACCTATAGTTGGTGTGTGGTGAGCGCCGTTGTCCTATTGTCCTGCACACTGGTGGTGGTGGTGGTATGGAGAGACCCCACCCCTAATGATTGTGAAGCGCTTTGGGTGTATGACCATACACGATAAACGCGCTATATAAATACGCATTACATTACATTACATGAACCAATCAGAGTCTCATCTTCCATTCCCTTTAAGAGTCAGTTGCATCGGGCATATTTACATGGTGGACTTTGTAAGTGTAAAACTGAATGCTTCAGAGAGAAAACAGTTAAACAGAGCATCTGCAGCGTGAGGATAAAGAACGAGCCTCCTCCAATCGGCCTTTACTTTCACTTTCTCTTTCTTCCGTTGATAAGGAAACGGTGTGAATATATCCATTAGCCTGCATATTTAATTTAGTTTGTTAACGCAAAGATTTGTTTCAAAACTATTTCTCAATTCAGTTGCTGCCCCATATGGTCCAAAACCTGACAGGTGGACAAATCTAAGCTTGTTTTTAATTAAACAAATATAAATATGCATATAATAAATAATACTGCTAATAATAATAACATTATACAAAAGTTTTCGTGAATAAACTGAAAAAAGCCCCCCGAGATGAAGAAAGCATGCAGGCAGTGGATTTTATATTTATTTAGAAAATAATAATTTTTAATCTTTAAAAAATTGTAATATTTTAATCCTTTAATTATTTTTCATATGTAAAGATATCTGTGTATTGCTGTACATCCTGTGTGTATTAAGCAATGTGTAAGCAGCGCACACCACTAATGCGCTCTGCGCTGGACTTTAGACCTGCTTTCAGCTGGTCTATTGCACAATCTATTTTAGTTTATCAAAATTGCAACACACCAGCAATGCACCCTAACACACCTCTTTTATAGACCGGAACACCCATGGGTCTACAAAGTGTTTTATTTATCTAATAATTCCAGCCAGCTTTTCACTGTTTCCACATGGACCTAGTTATATGTCATCTTGTGATATTATATTCATATCGCAATATATATCACAGAAAAACATAATCATCACCATGTCAGGTTTTTTTTTCTAATATATGAATATATATATTTCTCAGTTCTCAAAAATGTAGCACTGGACACATTTTCCCATTGAGCTTGTGTTGGAAACTCTTCAATCTGCTGATCTTGTAGTCTGTGCTGTATATATAGCTCTGGTCCTTTTCCCAGCACAAGTCTTTCAGTTTCATGCCTCTCCAGGTGAAAGGTGTTAATCTGGTCTCCTGGAACAGTAATAACACACCTGACTTGTCATTTTCTGACTCAACCACAGCGTGCTTTTGGCCGGGACCAGCAGTTCTGACTAGTTGCACAGAAATTACATGCTTCACCTAGAGTTTAGACATGCTGCGGCTTACAAGAACAAAAAATAATGGCAAGTTTGTAGTGTTTGCCATGTGTTGGCAGACTTTAAGGCTAAAACAGCAGCCGATTGTTTGCCGGCACAATGAAAGAGCTCTGACACTGTCAGCGACTCAGAGGAGAAACTATAGAGCTGCTTTAAAAAAGGGCTTCAGGTATTGGCAGGAGAAGTGGCTGGGCTCATTGATATTTTACTAAGTGAAAATATTAAACTTTTGAAAGAAAGAAAGAAAGAAAGAAAGAAAGAAAGAAAGAAAGAAAGAAAGAAAGAAAGAAAGAAAGAAAGAAAAAGAAAAAAAGAAAACTTGCCATACTGTGCAATATTTTATGCATGCAAGGATCGCTGGTCTCACTCCCTCACATGCTGTCCTAAAGCGACTACTGTATGCTTATGGCCCATTTCCACTGAGTGGTACGGTATGGTTTGGTACGCTTTTAAGGCCGTTTCCACTGTCTAAAAGCGTACCGAACTGTACCGTACCGTACCGTACCACTTTTTGGTCACCTTTTACAAGGGGTACCAAGGGTACCAAAAGGTGGAGCTAGACGCACAGTTGAACGCTATTGGTTTACAAAGATAAGTCATTTGCTCGCGCAACAAGCCAGAATGAAAACAAAGGACCCGCCATGTTTAATACACAGCCGAGAGACAATTCACCGACATAATATATACTTATAATAAAGAGCCATGGTCGACCCGAGCTCAAACAAACCTTGTTGTCGTCTTGAACAGCCACAAAGCCAAGAAGAAGAGCAGATTCTCCCCTGTGCCCTGTAGTTTTTTACGAGCCTGTCTAAAGCGCGAGCGGTTTCACTTTCTCACGTGCGCGTCTATATTTGAAATAACAAATTTCTTGAGCTGATGATAATAACGTGTGCTTGATTATTGACGTGCTTTTGAAACCCGATCCTTTCAGAAACAGACAAACGCCAGACTGACACTTCTAAAAACAAAGGAGAAGCCGGAAAAAACAAAGGAGCAAATTATTGTTTCAGCAAACATGAGCAAACTGCCACGTTTAACTATTATCATCACCTTCTGGACTATTATGAACTCGGAATGACGGAATTACTCTCTAACAGAGGCTACATGTGCTGGTGAAGATTACAGACACAGATGAGAGGTTTGCACTGACTGTGGGCTATATTTCGTGTTGTTTTTGAACCTAAATAAGGACTAAATGTCTGCTGTGTGTAGTTTTTCTGTAATTGGTAACATATCGGAGACAGTAAGGGG
>CAIGQQ010031496.1:2771399-2776505 GCA_903798035.1 Danio albolineatus
AAAATGATACCACATTTCTGCATTTACTCCTCTGCATGTGGATTTAGGAAGCTTTTAAAATTGGGTAGACAAAATCCAGGCGGAAATTCCAAAATAGCACCAGAGTGTAAGAAGTTAATCTGTATTGCCACCCTTCACAGAAAGATTAAAAATATGGGGAAAATACTGGAAAATACCTTTACGAGATAATAGTGGGATAGAATTGTAAAATACAGGAGAATCCCAGGAAAAACAGAAGGGTTGACAGGTATGCGAATTAATAAGTTATGGATACTCTGGTTATAACAACGCTCTTTTAGATCATTCCAGAGCAAGTTTGTACAGTAGTTATGTTGGAAATGTATGTTGAAAAATGTCAAAAGTCTAAAAAATAAAACAAATATATATTTTCTCCAGCAATATCAGCCAACGCTGCTGATGTATAGTGAGTTTGAATGAACATGATCTAATCGTGGCACCCTTTATGCATCTAATCCAATCAAGTAAACCTGAACTGCTTTGAACGTGTTGTATGAACACAATGCACATTTGTAGATAAAACATGGTTTCAATATGTCAGTCTAACTTCTTTGCAACTAATTGACTCAAAATCTTTGTATTGTGTTATTCTAATTACATTTATTCTAATTTACTCAATGTAACACTAAAGCTTTACTTTAACAAAATTATGTCTTGTTAAATCAACTAGTAAATTTCTTGTTCAATATTGTTTAAATGACATTGTTTAAATGACAGTACTATGAAGCAAGATTTAAAATGAAGTAAATCAACACAAAAAAAGGACAGAAAAATTGTTATATATATTTCTTTTATTATAGCCTTTTGCAGGCACCAATCATGTTTAAACAAATTTCTTCACTTTAATATTCTATTACAAAATGTTATATAATATCCAAAATTGTAATATGTAACATAAAATGTATAAGAAACATTTAGCCAACAAAATAACCTTGGCTCTTAAGAAAACAGATCCGCAAGCAATAGCTGGACGTTAACATTATTTTGTTCACAAATTGAGTTTAAACAGCTTTATTCACTTTGGTACTCCTATTCAAAATGTAAAAGTATAAAATGTATAGAAAACATGTAGCCAACAACATAACATTGGCGAGAACGCGCAGTGATTCTTCTTCTTGCTTTTTCCGTACGGTGACATCCAAACGCACTACCGCCACCTACTGATATACGCGAAGTGACTCTCCAGAGTGAGAGTAGTCGATTTGAAGTGTCTCAGTCTTATTGAATCAACATGTTCTGATCAAATTCATTTGATTATTTCTTGATTCATTTTCAAATAACATGAATGAATCATTTAACATACGTAAATTTGATTTGTTCTTTTCAATCTGACAGTTTTATTTAGTAAATCCAATACAGGCCTAGTTGATTTTTTGGAGTGTACCGCAGTCAAAACAAAGACGTAAACTGAATTTGACATTGCATTTGCTGATTTATTCTGCTGATATGCTGGATGGATTTCCTGTGGACATTCCTAAATCCTATCTGGGAGGTTTTTCGTTTTGCACAAATGCATATTTCAGAAATCCCACACGCGCGCGCACTCAAGTGACTCATGTTATTTTTCAGTCTTGGAGAGTTTTACCCCTGGAGCGAGTCCTCCAGCTCCGTCATATACAGTAAAAGCAGATAAAGGTCAGATGATGCAACGTTCAGCTGATGAGTGAATTCACACGGTTTCTCACCTGAGGCTCTGCTAGATGCAGAGAGATGTCAAACTGCTTTGCTTGACAAATGCTATTTGTCATAATGTCGCATGAGACATTTCACCTCTGTCATTTGTGTCATGAGTTGATGATTAATAAACGCGGGATTCTTAAATGTGAATGCATCATCTCAATTATCAAAGGTTTCCAGCATGCACATGCAAGCACACTGGCGTTTCTGTTGGTGAACGTTATAACGCTCTTAAAGGAACACTACACTTATTTTGAGTAGCTTCATTATATCACTCTCCTATAGAGTTAATCAGTGTTTTTATTATTTGTTAAATTATTCCTTGGGCGACACAGTTGCTTAGTGGTTAGCACTGTCATCTCAAAGCAAGAAGGTTGCTGGTTCAAGCCCCGGCTGAATCAGTTGGTGTTTCTGTGTAGAGTTTGCATGTTCTCTCCGTGTTGGTGTTGGTTTCCTGCAGGTGCTCCAGTTGTATGGGTGTCTCCTGTGCTGGGTTGCAGATGAAAGGGCCTCTGCTGGATAAGTTGGCGGTTCATTCCACTGTGGTGACCCCTGATAAATAAATGAACTAAGCCAAAGGAAAATGAAAGAATGAATGAAAACGTCTACCCCCAACCCTAACCCAAAACCTACCGCTCACAGTAATGCAAAAACAGAAATTATAATGAGAATTATTTATATTGTTTATTAAATTACTCATTAGTTATATTTTATTTACGTCTACCCCCAGTCCAAACCTTGAGACAAGTTGGAGCCAATGAGAGAGCTCATTAACTGCGTGTTCGCATGAGGACATGAAAGCACGCGGTGTATGTAAACATACACCACGTGCTAAACACAACAACAACCGAGGACTGAACGCAAGACACGAGTACACGATAAAATGAAAACATCTTACCGTGCGCTCAAACACGCAGCCTGCATGCTTCACCCCAGTGCCAACCGAAACCGAAACCAAGTAGACTTAGGCCCAATCCCAATTCTATTTTTGTACCCCTACCCATTCTCCTTCCCCTTGGCCCTTACAACCAAGGGTTAAGGGGAAGGGCTTCTAAACTTACCCCTAAGAATTAGGACAGCACTTCAACACCTGAACACGTCATCATATGTCATCGCGATCTCTTGCTTCATATGAGATCAGACGATCACGACTGCTGGAGTTATTCCAGTTGTGTTATTTTCTGGTGTTTATCTTCAGGAGATCACTGAAGGCGTATATTATGCTATCATAACCATCTAATGTGGCAATAAGATCATAACTGTACTGTGTATTTACACCCTGGCCATATTTATCTATGTAAACACACGAAAACAACATTAACATTATAGCAGGCACTGTAAAAAGCTCATTCCCAGCCACTAGACATTACTGACAGGGTATTCCAGTGTCATCGTGTGTCAGAATGTTGTGGGACTGCTGTACAGGAGTTATGATTATGGATTATAGATCGCGAAATTTAGCGTTTTTATTTAGTGTTTTTTTAAAAAGCATGACAGTTAAACATGAACGCGGTTATGAATATATTAAAACATGTATTTGTTTGTCGTCAAAATTCGTAATAATGACAAAAAATACTAATTTGTGGATCTCCTTACTTCCGGGTTCAGCTATCCTCCCGTTGTGGCAGGTGCATTCTGGGAAATTTTCTTACCCCTCCGTTTTAAGTGTTGTCCTGAAAAATCTTCGTTTGAAGGGGTGTATACCCCTTGCCCTTAGCCCTACGCCTTCAAGCTAAAGAGAATTGGGACACCACTACCCCTTGACGTGAACGCACAAAACGAGGGGTAGGGGTAAGGGGAAGGGCTAAGGGGGAGAATTGGGATTGGGCCTTAGAAGCTGGGAATGAAGCCACACGCTGCGGACAGACGAACACAAACACCAGTACGAGAGCGTGCAATCGAGAACATGCCCAGACCCCACGCGCCCGTATCAAACGGGAGCACGCACGGTCCAAGCATGCCCACAATTGGCACTCATACAGAGACACAATGACAACACACAGGACTAGACAGAGCTAGTGTCCAGACTCTGCCACCAAAACAAGAATGAACAAAACTGGAGTGGCAGAACCCTGACAAATTGTTTCTTAATAATAACTTAATTCTTTTTTGTTTATTTATTAATATATATATTTTTAATTATCTATTTTTCTTTGTTTTAATTATTCATTTATTCCTTCATTTTCTTGTCGGCTTAGTCCCTTTATTAATCTGGGGTCGCCACAACGGAATGAAACGCCAACTTATCCAGCATTTGTTTTACGCAGCGGATGCCCTTCCAGCTGCAACCCATCTCTGGGAAACATCCATACACACTCATTCGCACTCACACACTACGCACAATTTAGCCTGCCCAACTCACCTGTACCGCATTTCTTTAGACTGGTGGGGGAAACCGGAGCACCCGGAGGAAGCCCACACCAACATGGGGAGAACATGCAAACTCCACACAGAAACGCCAAGTGACCCAGCTGAGGCTCGATCCAGCAACCTTCTTGCTGTGAGGCGAACGTGCTACTCACTACGCCACCGTGGCGCCTGTTTTAATTATTATTACCATTATTTTCTTTGTATTATCATGATTATTCCTTGTATTTTTTAATATTGTTGTGTTGTTTGGTAATTATTGAAAACTGTAAAACTACTAAAAACCAAAAAAAAAAAAAAAAACAAATCAAGCGTAAAAGTGTTGTGCATGTAAAAATCACAAGGAACTGACTTCAATTCCATAAATATGAGCATGCTTTGTGATTTTACAGCAGTCTGAGAGATCCATTGTCTTTTGTCTGGTGTGTGTAGATGGATGTTGTGTGACGACGTTCTAAAGTCATGTGTGTTGTGCGTTTTTCTCCAGTGGTCAACACCACCTGTCCACCCAAAAAAGGTGAGAGACGGGCAAACCAATGCCACGTGCGTGATACACTTGTGTGTGTGTTCACGCAAACACTGTGTCGTGTGTGTCTCTGTGTAGTCCTGTGTTCCTCACTGACTTGGACTTTTCTTGTATGAAAAGCTCCACAGTTCACCTCGTTTCTGTTTGTGTTGTATTTCTGTTTGTGGATCAATGACAAATAGGATGTCAAGATGTTGAAAAGGGAACAAACTTGATAATGTTGTTAGCAATTAATTATAAATAATGAACTTTAAATAAAGCTTGGTATAATATGAAGTTGAGCACAACTGCTGAATATACTTAGGTGTTTTTGGATTACTTATTATTATATTAGATTTATTTAGGTTGTTTATTATTTCAATTCAATTCATGTTTATTTAAATAGCGCTTTTACAATCTAGATTGTAAATTTTGTGAATATTTGAGACTGTGTGTGATTATTTATAATTAATTAATTAGTTACCTTCAATTTTATTTTATTTTATTTTATTTTATTTTATTTTATTTTATTTTATTTT
>CAIGQQ010031496.1:2818901-2836183 GCA_903798035.1 Danio albolineatus
TCTATCTATCTATCTATCTATCTATCTATCTATCTATCTATCTATCTCTATATATATATATATTAGGGCTGTCAAAATTAGCGTGTTAACGCACGCCGATTAATTTGAAATATTTAACGTGTTAAAAAAATAACGCATTTAATGCAGTGGTAGTTTTTTTATTTGCTGTTGTGGTCGACGTGTGTTCAAAGCCGGCGCGTCCATAGAGGCGACCTAGGCGGCCGACAAGGGCGGCAGAATAGTGAGCGAACCCCCCGGTCCTCACTTTAATGCGGGACACCTACCCCCTCCCTCCCGGTCCTCACGTTCATCCGCGAACCGGTCACTTTCTTTTTCACTTTCGGGTTGAGGGCGGCGTGATCACTGTTCGCCTAGAGCACCAGTTCAGCTGCTCCGGCCCTGCGTGTGTTTAATGAGCAAAGGAATATGGATAAAGGATGACATGGATAATATGGATCATGTAAATGTACTCAGTGAAAGTGGCAGATGATGTCGCAAGCTATCAAAGACAGCCCATTCCTCTCTAAGGTGATTCCAAGCACCCTCAAATGTTTCATTAAGTTTGATATGTTTCCCCCCTACACACAACTTTTGTAAAGCGTCTGCTTCAGCTGCTGTATCAGAATCCTTGCTTGAGAAATGCAGTCATACTTTAAGAACCGTAGTCGTGCATGGTGATTATTTGAAGGGAGTGCGCTGTACTGCGCTCTCTCTCTCTCTGTCTGTGCGTGCATGTGAGCGTGTGTGTTGTCACCCGATAATGTCAACAGACTGGACTGTCTTATAGCAACTGGCTAATGTTAAGGAGGACTAAGCAAAATTGTTTCTACTTTATAATTAATGTTCTCAACTCGCAAAACAACTTTACAATGAAAACAATTGTTTGCATTCAATACTTTATTATTATTATTATTTTCTTCCAATTCCCATATTTGCAATGCCTGTATTTTGGATTTTTTTGTAGTTCACATAGAATCCAACATGGAAATAATTTTTGTTTGTTATTGGCATTGATTGTTTTCAAATTCAAATGGCACTTACATGCCTGGGTTTTTATTTCTGTAATAAATACAGCTTTTCGTGATTAATCATGATTAATCACAAACAAAAGTGTGATTAATTAGTTAATTTTTTTAATCAATTGACAGCCCAAATATAGATAGATAGATAGATAGATAGATAGATAGATAGATAGATAGATAGATAGATAGATAGATAGATAGATAGATAGATAGATAGATAGATAGATAGATAGATAGATAGAAAGATAGATATTCTAAGTCCAGCTCTCTCTTTTGTACTGATTGTAACTATGCAGTTTATTTATAAGGACAGTGGCTATTTTAATGCAGTTACTTTCCTATCCCGATTCTCAACAGTCAGAAACCTCACCCCCGAACACCCCATCCCCCTCCTTATTTTGTCCTTATGACAAACGCAACAGCAGTCTGGTAGTGATTGCGCTGCTTTTTAATTATTGTGACATTCCGTTTGCAACAGAGAAATACAGTAGACTGTAACACTGTAAGAAGATATCTCTGTAGACAAGAGGGCATTATATATATATTTATATACACACTGTATATATACACACATACAACAGTTCTGTCTGGTTCTTGAATCTGATTGGCTGATAGCTTTGAGATACTCTGGTATAACAGTTCTGGTTCAGCCTCTTTACCCTTATCACTCCGCCTACATACAGCTACCAGAGGACACGTTACAGTTTGACAAATATTGCAGGTATTGGACAACATAGTTTACTTTGGAGGCTTTCTTAGTCGAGAATGTAGTTGTTTAGATTGCAACTGTGCAGTTTATTTATAAGAAAAGTGCCTATTTCAAAATATTTATAATTTCTGAGAGACACATGTCGGCGTCCGAAAGCCAAAGATGGTTGAAGTTGTGTATCCACAAGATGGCGCCAGGACCACATAATAAGCTCTTGCTTAGAATATTAAAAC
Source organism: Danio albolineatus (assembly GCA_903798035.1). Classification (NCBI taxonomy): domain Eukaryota; kingdom Metazoa; phylum Chordata; class Actinopteri; order Cypriniformes; family Danionidae; genus Danio; species Danio albolineatus. The sequence continues at coordinate 2,820,866 of CAIGQQ010031496.1, forward strand.
AGTGTGTTTTCTAACGCCCCATTCACGCGGGGCGTCAGCGTCAACGCTTAACTACAGGTGATCAAATCATTATAAACTGGTTAGTGATGTAAAGTCGAGCTCTTTCTTTTGTACAGATTGCAACTATGCAGTTTATTTATAAGAACAGTGCCTATTTTAATACAGTTACTTTCCTATCCCGGTTCTCAACAGTGTTATTCAGAAACCTCACCCCCGAACACCCCATTCCCCTCCTTATTTGTTTCTTATCGCAAACACAACAGCAGTCCGGTAGTGATTGCGCTGCTTTTTTCGGGGTTAATTATTGTGATATCCTGATTGCAACAGAGAAATACTGTAGACTGTAACACTGTAAGAAGATATCTCTGTAGGCGGAGGGTATTTCATGTCAAGTTCAGCCTTATAATCTTCAAATGTCAGCAAAATCAGCTGTTTTGTCATCACTTCATTACGCTTGAGAATCATCAAACTATAGTTCTAAAGTGACGTTGGTGAATTAGTAAGGCCTTCTGCTGTTTTGACGTCAGCTGCAGATGTATGGAAGGCGGAAAAAAGTAGTTCCTAATACAAAAGGGTTTTTAGACTCTCTGTGTTTGATTTTCTTTCTTTTTTTATACATGATTGTACCGTCGAACTGTTGTATAAATGCAATATCACACTCGTAGCAGTGCGATATAGCTGTATATCAGCACTGGTGGGACTGCAGCCTCGTGTCAATGAGAAAGAGAGAGAGAGAGAGAGAGAAAGGTCGCTGGTTCGAGCCTCGCCTTTATGTCATTGTTTCAGATTGCACACCTAACATCGTAGGCTACCTAATATTGCAAATAACATAAGATACATACATATATATATATACACACACATATACACACACATATTTTTTTATCCATTTTAAGGTCCAGATTATTAGCCCCTTTAAGCTATTTTTTTTTTCAATAGTCGACAGAACAAACCATCATTATACAATAACTTGCCTAATTACCCTAACCTGCCTAACATAATTAGCATAGTTAAGCCTTTAAATGTCACTTTAAGCTGTATAGAAGGGTCTTGAAAATATCTAGTAAAGAGGGGGCTAATATATATACACAAAACCAGTCATTTTTATTGCAAAAAAATCACAAAAAAAATAAATAATAATAAAAATCGTGAAAAACTAGGGGGTCTGTCTAATGCAGTGTCTATGGGGGCAGGATAGTAAATCTGACATTATTCTCTCTTCTGGCTGCCATTATCAGTCTCACACTATTGTTTTCCTTTTTCTGAAAGTCTTGATAACACAATCGTGCAGTTTGTCTTTTATTATTTCAGCAAATATGATCATTTGTCCTCTCCTATTCACTGCGCTCTAACTTTACCAAATATGACGACCATTACCTTAAAGTACCAATTTTATTTTTGTTCATTCTGCATGAATATGGTCATCTGAATAGTGATTTTGCAGATAAATGCAGACTGAACTGATCGCACACGTGTTTATATCTGCTTATTACGCTGGCTTTGAACATGACTCATCCAATCAGAATCTAAAGCCAGAACTATATGTTTTAGAAATTAGAGTTAATTACAGTCATTGTGGCTAACGATTATATCTGGAAGACAATCTGACATGCTGAATAGAGCAAAGACAATGAGAACCGCAGAGAGAAAAGATGCTTCCCTCCGGTATATTTTTAACCTTCATAACAGACTGAAGTTAGGACCCTTCTGATGGGAAACACACACGCACACATAAAGAACAAGTCATCCGTGCACTCAAAGCGACAGCAGATGGCAAACTGGGAAACAAGACTTTTAATTTAATTAACCTGAAAATAAATAAGAAGGCCTGAATAATGCATGCCATTAAATTCAATATCAGCCATGCAAATGCGCAATTCTGTGTGGGATAATTTGATTTCTGAAGCGAGGATTAATTTCGCTATTAATGTAATCTAATATAATGTGGCTTTATGCATCGTGTATAAACAACAGCGATAATTATGGTCTACGATAAGACCCCAAAAGAAGTGAAACTCACACCTAAAACTGAACTAAACTGAAAAATACCAAATAAAAAGAAATTAATGACTTTTTAACAAAATATGTCCATAGAATGAATAATAATTAAATACATTATAAAAATTAATTAGTTACTTTACTGTTAAAGTGGATCTATTATGTAAAAATCACTGTTGTTAGGGGTTTAAACACAGCTGTGTGGGAAGAGTGTGTGAATGTAAGCAGCTTCTAATTGTAAAAATGTATTTATTTTGTTTTTTTTATAGTCACACTTGATAAAAGGAGTCTGCAGAAACATTTAAATTGACATTCCCCCTTTGTACGCGTCATCAGATGGGGAAAGCCCCGCCCACTAGTAGGGTTGGGTACCAAACTCGCTGCCTTTGTGGCACCGGTACCTATAGACCAGGGGTGCTCAATTCTGGTCCTGGAGATCTACCTTCCTGCAGATTTCAGTTGCAACCCATATCAAACACACCTGCCTGTAATTATCAAGCGCTGTTCAGGTCCTATTTTATTGGTTCAGGTGTGTTTGATCAGGGTTGGAGCTGAACTCTGTAGGAAGGTAGATCTCCAGGACCAGGATTGAGCACCCCTGGACTATAGGTACCGGTGCCAAAAGGAAGTATTGGCTGAGTTACACAGGAATGTTGTGTACCTGGCTGTATATCTTATCAGCAAAGATAAAGTGACACATATGTATACTTTCACCGCCGTCTGACTGACCCGAAGGTCCGTTCTGAATGAATGGTGAAAATAAAAAGGGATATCAGACCTCATTTTCAGCTAAGTTTAGGGAAATGGCACTAGTTAGCTAACATTTTCTTTCCCAAACACACGTTTTAGATGCCATTTATCAAACTCAAGTTAATGAACTGATTCTTTCACTATATTAGACTCGTCACCATACAACATTTCGGTTCTGAAATGAAATAAAAACCTCAGTTTCCTGTGAACATTTAGGGCACTGTTGATGGCGCTCTTAAACACAGCTGATTTGCTGTTGTGTTCACCAGTGCTCAACAGAAATGACTGTGATTGGCCGTGACGGTCATCAGTTAACTGCACTTGCAGCACTTCGCTGATGTTTAGCGTTGCAAACACAGACGATCGATCTGCTTGATGAATCGACTGATCTTCACGGCTTTAAAACGCTCCAGTGTCCGTGTATCTGTGTTTGCAATCTTTGAGGAGCGGTCAAATAATGACCTTCAATGCCAATCACAGTCATTTCTGTTAAGCACTGGTGAATACAGTGGCAAATCAGCTGTTTACTTATTTACTGTGCTTTTATGTTTAAACGTGCTTAAATGTTAGCGGGAAATGGATGTTTTTAAAACCACAGTACCGGGACAACACTATTACGACAACCTGTCTTGCCAGTCCAGCCAAGTTTGTTTTCCCATTTGTGTTACAGTTATGTTTTTCCCCCTCGGTGTAGTTTATTTTGCCTTTTTATTCTATTTATTATAACTAAAAACCCATTTTAGTTCTGCATTCCTTGTCCTTTTCCCTACACAACCGTGACACACACTATCAACTAACGATGATGATAACTATGAAATTAAAACACATTCCCTACAATGTGGCTCTCTGCACCGCCCACCATCATCACTGCTACCAAACCGACCAATCAGAAAGCTTGCCCTACACATCATTGTGATGTATAAGAAGTTTAATCCTTCGCTCCACATGAGTGTTGAGCTGTAAAACCGAGAGCGGCACTCACAGTGAGCACAGGCGGAGGAAAGCAGGTCCTCTTTGTCATTGTGACATGGCTCTCTTCATGCTAATGTGCAGCACCTCTTCATGATGTCAGAAGAATACTAATCACATTTACTGTCTGCGCCCCGCGGTGTTTGTCTCCTCTACGCTCTTCACCTTATTCCTAATTATATCTTTTCTTCTCCTAATCGTTTTCATCTGGCATTTGGCTTTGATGACAGTGAACGAATTATTTCTGCGTCACAGATATTCCGTTCATGACAAAAATGGCATCAAATGCTGGACAACAGACAACAATTCAAACCAGTTCTAGAAATGAAATAACATCATTAATGGTAACAGAAGATACTGAAACTGAACATAAAACATTATAAGGTCTGACAAAAATCTATAAACTAGAATGATGCAGATCTGATATGCTCTTGATTTGGATTTTTGCAATCAGGCAGAATAGGTCACGTCCAGTAAATAACAAAATAAACAATATATACCAAACAAACATGAATATATTTTTTTAAAAATATTTATTTATTTATTTATTTTTTTAAAATTTTTTTGTGTGTATTTCATGTTCCACTGTGTTCTGATGCTCTTGTTAGCGCTTTGAGTCTGAGAAAAGCGCAATATAAATAAAAAAAATATTAAATGAATTAATTAATATATAAATAAATAAATAAATGAAGGAAGGAAGGAAGGAAGGAAGGAAGGAAGGAAGGAAGGAATCAATGAATCAATAAATACAAGTAATCGTATAGGACTAATAATAATATTGATCATAGCAGTTTGTACATAAATAAATAAATAAATAAATAAATAAGAAACAAACAAATTTGTTTGCGCTTTTAATAATTTAATTTAAACAAATATTTGTTTAATATTTGAACAACAACAAATATTAACAAATTTAAACAAATACTATGGGTCTAATAATAATATTGACCTTAGCAGCTTTTAGGCAATGAGTGTGTATGGATGTTTCCCAGTAATGGGTTGCAGCTGTAAGGGCATCCACTGTGTGAAACATATTCTGGATTTGGTGGTTCATTCCACTGTGGCGACCCCAGATGAGTAAAGGGACTGAGCCAATGAAAATGAATGAATTTAAATAAAATAAAAATAATACTTTAAATAAATTATAGTATTTTTTTATTAATTAAATTTATTCAAATAAATGGAATAAAAATATTTGAATAGACACCTAATTATTATAGTGAAAATTTCATATTATTATACTATTCATATTATAAACGTGAAATATGATTATGGCAGTAAAGTAATTGACTTTTCTAGCATCTCGCACCATTGCATTTTTCTCTTTCTTAATTATTTTTTAGGGGGTTTTCATCTTTATTATGATAGAAGCGTAGAGATTTCAGACAGGAAAGCATTGGTGTAATGATTCGACACACAGATCGGGATCCATCAGCAGGCTTTTATCAGGATCGTAGTCAGAAAGGCAGTGATGAGGGACCGGCGTACACAATGGAGGAGGATAGACAGAGGCGTGGTCAAACAACGGGCTAATGGTCAGGGCTGGCAGCAAACAATCAGAGTCCGAGATTCGAATTAGTAGTACAAAAGGCAGGTAAGCAAAAACTCGGAAGGCAGGGTCACAACAGGAAAGCATAAACAGGAAATAAACGCTCAGAATTGTAGACGTGAGGCAAACAAGACTTCGCAAAGAGCGAGTGAAACCAGTCTGCTTAAATAGCTGATAAAATGTTCTCAGCTGGACCCATAATCAGGGCGGACACGGGTAGAAGGGAAATGTAGTGAAGCGTAACCAATGAGACAGTCAATAATGAGGTGAGGGTGCCCTCTGCTGGTCAGAGGAAGAAATCACAGAGTTTGTGTCTGTGACAATTGGCAGCAGAGAGAGGGGAAGGATCTCGAGCCAGGAATCGAACTCAGGTCACTGTGAGCACGTTGTTGCTATACCACCCTAGGCTATTGGTGCTGACATCATTGCATTCTTCTAGGAAATAATTGTACTATTTACTTAAATCAACTTGAATTTTTTAAAATTCTCAATGTATTTATTTATTCATTCGTTTGTTTATTTAAATCAAATTTAAACTTAATAAGTTTAGAAAATTAATCAGTCTCACTTTATATTAAGTGGCCTTAACTACTAAGCACTAACATGTAAATATAATAATTAATATGTAATATGTATTGCAGAACACCTCTGGTGCTCTTGAGGTGGGATATGGTTAGAGAGTTTGGTGGTATGGTTAGGTTTAAGAATGGGTTAAGTGTAAGTGATGGTCAACAGTGTAATTAAAGATGTAGTTACAGAAATTAAATACATATGTAATGACATGCAGGTATTTAATCGAGCAAAAATACAGTGTATAAACATGTATTTACACAATAAGTACACTGTAACTAATTATTAATTACAGTGTACGTACATATTAGTTAAGCCCACTTAATATGAAGTGGGACCAATTAATCTAGTTTGTATCAATGAGAAAAAATAACAATTCTTCCTTTTTTTCATTATAATTTTAGATTTTGATAATAACTTTAATTATATGGTGGCACAGTGGTTAGCAATGTTGCCTCAGGGCTAGAAGGTCTCTGATTCGAGTCTTGGCTGGGCCAGTTGGCATTTCTGTGTGGAGTTTGCATGGTCTCCCTGTGTTGGTCTGGGTTTCCTCCAGGTGCTCCGGTTTACTGTCCAAACGTGAATTGAATAGACCAAATTGACCGTAGTGTATGAGTCTGTGTGAATGTGAAAGTGTATGGGTGTTTCCCAGAACTGGGTTGTGGCTGAAAGGACATCCGCTGCGTAAAACATATGCCGAAATAGTTATCGGTTCATTTCACTGTGCCGAGATTTGCATTATGCCGACTAAGCTGAAAGAAAATGAACATATGAATAATATTGCCTGCATAATTTTCACATGTGTGACAAAAAAAGAAAAGAAAACAGACTCACGTTGCATTCGAAAAGCCAGTTAGAGCACATTTGCAACCTTTTATCAACCCCTAAGGATCAAAGTATTAATAAATATTTTCTTCATGTCCTCTTCATATACTTTTGTCCTCATACAAAGCAAATGTCCCGTTTCCTGCTGCTCTTACTGTAGTTTCAGTGACATCAGCGACTGAACGCTGATCAGCTATTCAGCGCATGTTTTCTCCACTCCAAAGAGTCACGTGAGACTTTCACTCAGACGCCCATTAGATCACATTTAATCAACTGTGTGAATTGAAAAGTGCTTTCACGAGCCCTTGAGAATGTGTGTGTGTGTGGTCATCCAGTCGTCCGCTGTGGATTGAACCGAGTTTTCCTGTCTGCCCTGTTTTGGACTCTGGGATAATTGCGTTTTATTGACAGTGTCCTTGTTCAAGGGACACATTTCAGTGGAGGTGTTTTTGGGTGCTGTGTTGATGGACGTATACTGAGTCCCCATTTATCAAACTGGCAGACCTTTACTCATGGCGTGTTAGTAATTACTGGCTGCCACACACACACACACACACAAACTTTCTATCTGAATATCACCCCGAAAGCCCTTGAAACGAACCCTACACACTGAAGCACAATGATAGTGAATGCTTGTTGGCTGGAATTAGAGGTTGTTTGTTTATCCAGATTATTTTTCAGTGCAGAAGTTAGATGTTTTATTTTGAATGCAGTGTTAAAAAATAGAGATATTCTACTAATCTACAAGCAAACTCTGCAAAAATAAGTAAAAGACTCAAAATTCGTTCAATTACAGGTTATTACTGTTGATAATTTGCATTTAAGCTGTGGAAAAACTGATAAATTCTGTGAAATGACACAGAAAAGCAATACATTTTTAGGTTAATCACATCAACTTGAAGGTTTTAATGCATTATTTTGTGAAATTGTTCTGTGCATTTACAGTAATTTACTTTTAAAGTAAAAAAAGTAACACATGGTATAGGGGAATTGGGTAAGCTAAATTTGCCCTAGTGTATGAGTGTGAATGAGTGTGTATGGGAGTTTCCCAGTGATGGATAAATTGGCGGTTCATTCGGCTGTGGCAACCCCAAATGAATAAAGGGACTAAGCCGAAAAGAAAATGAATGATTTATAGAAGTATCGGATTGGGTTTCGGTATCAGTAGATACTCAAAATCGAATGACTCTAAAGGCTCGTACACACTGGGGCGCTTTTCGTTTGCATTTATCGTCGGCGTTTTACAAGATGTTTTTCCGCATTCAAGCCCAAGCGATTTACACTGGCGTCAAGCAGAAGAGTATGCAAAATCACTCCTTGACGTTAGATGGCGCATAGGGTGGCGCCAAGCTTCTGGCACCCACTTGTTACACAGAAGAAGAAAAGAGAATGTTGACATGCTTGTTGTTAGCGATCGGCAAAGCATGGATGGTTCAAGTAGCAGCTCTAGCGATGAAGAAATGAATATTGTTCACCAGTGCAATAAGCAGCTCCACATTCATATCGCCTCTGGGCATCTTCTTCAATGTGCGCTCGCATTGACAGTTTTGCGCTCGAGCGCCTCCAAGTGGTGTTTACTGTAACTTCAGCAGCTCCGTACACATGAACAAAGGTGCCAATCTGATTGGTGGAGAAGCTTTTGACGCCGTGCGTCAAAACAAAAAAACAAGCATGAGGCGTTTCTTTAAAAATGACGCTTTTACGCCTGCCGTTTTTGCGCGTTGGTGTGCACAATCACATTGACGCCTTTTGTTTAGTCACGAGGTGATAAACGTTGACCGAAAACGCGAGCAAAAAAAGTCTCGGTGTGCACGGGCCTTGACTTGAGGGCAACAAACCTGATCGGGATATCCCTACTTTTCGGTCACATATAATGCATGTAATAATGTATATATTAAAATATAAGATTTATATATATATATATATATATATATTTTTTTTTTTCTGATGCCATGTCATTAATTGTTTTGGAAAATATAAACAGATGTTTCAATATAATGTTACCATATACATGTGAATTTATGTTGAAATTTGTACTGCAAATTTCACATGCATAACACTGGAATTGCATTCAAGTAAGCCAATAAGTGTTTTATTTCTTAGCTTTTTATTATTAAGCTTTAATTTGTTTTATCATTCCAACATATATAATAACAGACATATAATTAAACCACACAAGTTCACAAAAAAATAATAGTTTTCAAACCAATCATAAAAGCATTTCATTTATTCTAGCTTGGCAATGCATTTTAATATTCCCTATTATTTACAGGTTTTCCATGCTGTACCGCTGTCTTTTTATCAGAACATCAATACATCCATTATTGTTTTTACAGTCGAGAGATTAGATGTGTTACGCTTGCTGAACAATGAAATGAAAACATGAAGCACCAGATGTGATCAGATAACGAGGCTGTACATTGTTTTAATGCATATGTGTGTGTGTGTGTGTGTGTGTGTGTGTGCGTGTGTGTGTGTGCATGTGTGTGTGTGCGCCTGTATGTGGGTACTGGTTTTGGTGGTTTACAAGAACAGACATGTGTACAATGACATGGATAAGACCTAGTTGTACTCTATTAAGGTCATTTGCAAGATGTTAAAGTCCTCATAATTCAAAACGCTGAAAAAATCATTCTTAAAGGGTCTTTTGACATTCAAAATTTGTATAATATAAAATACATCACGTCTATTGAGAGTCCTTTTAAACCACCCAATTCAACATGTGTGTGTTTGTACTGGTTCTGGTGGTTTAAAAGGATAGAAATATGTACAATGACATGGGTATAATCTAGTTGTACTCTATTATGGTAATTTACAAGATGTTAAAGTCCTCACAATTCAAAACGCTGAAAAAATCATTCTTAAAGGGTTATGACATTCATAATTTGCCACAGGTTTCCTGTGATGGTTTAGTAAAGGGATAAGGATGGGGTAAGGCCATATAGTAAGGGTTTTGTATAGAAGAAAATACGTTACGTCTATGGAGAGTCCTTGTAAACCTTCCAAATCAATGTGTGTGTATACGCGTTTTGGTGGTTTACAAGAATGAAAATGTGTACATTGACATGGATATGACCTAGTTGTACTCTATTATGGTCATTTGCAAGATGGTAAAGTCCTCATAATTCAAAACGCTGAAAAAATCATTCCTAATAGGGTCTTTTGACATTCAAAATTTGTATAATACAAAGTACATCACGTCTATTGAGAGTCCTTTTAAACCACCAAATTCAACGCGCGCGCGTGTGTGTGTGTGTGTGTGTGTGTGTGTGTGTGTGTGTGTGTGTGTACTGGTTATTGTGGTTTACAAGGATGGAAATGTGTACAATGACATGGGTATGACCTAGTTGTACTCTATTATGATACTTTACGAGGTGTTAAAGTCCTCATAATTCACAATGCTAAATGAAGTCATTCTTAACAGGGTCTTTTGACATTCATAATTTGCCACAGGTTTCCTGTGATGGTTTAGTTTAGGGGTAAGGTCATGTAATAAGGGTTTTGTTCAGTCTATGGAGAGTTTATGGAGAGTCCTTGTAAACCACCCAAATTAATGTGTGTGTGTAATGACATGAGTATGGCATGAGTATGGCATTGCTGATGTCCATATTTTTCAAAATGTGTATAAATCTTACAGAATGAGGTTTTTTTTCTCACGCTCACCATTGTACTTTTATTTGTAACAAGAGGGGCCGACTCAAAGTTTGACAATAACAGTGGGGAAGAAGTAGTCAGCGAGTGGAGTTGCTAAATGAATGAAGTTAACTGTAATTGAAATCATTAGGTTGTGGATTATATTGAAGGACACTTGTGAAAAAGTTTGCTTTTATTACAGATGTTTAAATGAGTAACTTAGACTACATTACGTGTATCCAAGCGAACTGTCTACCTAATGCTTTTATACAATAAATATTTTAAATCATTTACTTTTAAAAATTGGACAACACAATACATATGCACTGTTTTCCCTCAAAGCTTCAAAAGAAACCTAAAGAAGTCCACATCAGGCGGTTGTTTTGGATTTATAAAGGTGTTGCATGTGTAAATTTCCCAGCTTGGTTAGACTCGGCTTCAAGTCGAGCATTTTAGATACAGAGCCACGCACAAAGTAACAAAACAATTGTGCGCTCCTCCAACTGAAATTATGTCGCATGCACCCAACGTGAACATCCACCAACAACTGCCATGTGAAAATGTCGCACTGAACGCGTTATTTGCAAGAATCGCTCGAGTTGAAAAATCGGAACCTGAATTGAATCTGAATTCGAGTTGAATCTATAACCGGACATTCGCGCCACATTAACCAATAGGAAGCTTGCTCTAGTAGATAGGTCATTATTACGTAGCGCCTGCAGTTGGTGTCCTCAAAATTCTCCTGCCGTTGCACATGCTATTGAAATGAACAGTAACGTCTTTTGAGTTTTTGAATCCATTCAGTCAATTTCTGGGTCTCCCATTTAGCTTAGTGAAGTTTCACAAACTAATTCCGAGAGGAGCACGTGATAGGATTGACTCCAGCTGATCCCTATCACTAATCACTAACTAGCCAATCGGATAATTCCAAATTTAATATAAATTTCCAGCCTAAATTTCATTTCTCATCTTCATTTTGGAAGGTAACACTTTTTTTTGATGGTCCATTTGAGTATTAGTAGGCTGTCTGCTTAATATCTGTTGATACTGACATTCAACAGACATTTAACTGACTATAAGAAACTTTACAAGTACATGTCAACTTACACTAACCCTACCCCCAACCCCAACCTAACAGTCTACTTATAATCTAATGAGAATTAGTTGCAATGTAACTTAAATTCAACAAACGGACCATCAAAATAAAGTGTGACCTTCTGGAAACCCCCCATCTATCCCTTCTCCCTCCTCCTCAATTCTAAGTTTGGGTGACACGGTGGCTCAGTGGCTATCACTGTATCCCCACAGCAAGGGGGTCGTTGGTTCAAACGCTAGCCGAGCCAGTCGACATTCTCTGTGCGGAGTTTGTATGTTCTCCCCATGGTCACGTGGGTTTTCCCCGGGTGCTCCGGTTTCCTCCCACACTCAAAAAACATGCAACAAAAGTTAAAGTCACAAGCACCTACTATGTACAAACTGGTGCAGTTGGCGGTTTACTCCTGGGAAGTTATCAAGAACTACCTGATCTCGTATCCTTCCTAAAGCTTATTGACCAGGCGGGAGCCGAGCTCAGGGTTCTCTCCCGGGACAGCATGCCAAACCAGCTAAAGTAGTCAAGCATTACCTAAGTGTGAACTCTTGAAGCTTAGCGTTCATCATTGAATCAGATTAGACCATTAACATCTACCTCTACTTAAACACCCAAATGAAACTTAACATATCTAACATAATAACAGAACTTGCTCTGTTAGAGGTACAACTGAAAGCAGCCATCCTCAACACCAGTCCACATCTATTGTAAAGTAAATTTGACACGCAAATGAAGGAAATTGACGTGCGAATGAAGAGAGAAAACTCAAAATGTTCAAGCATCTGAATACAAGCCGCGTTTGGTGTGAATGCCTCATAAGGGTAAGGCCGAGGGAAGGCAATAGAAAATTGGTACGATATTGTCACGGTTCAGGGATCTGTGTGTTCCTGTCTGTGTGTTTATGTGTGTGCGTGTGGTGTACCTGTGTTGGTGTGAGCGTGGCTGTCTGTTTACTTTCCCCGTCAGCTGTGTGGTCACGTGGAGAGAATCATCCTATGGGCTGATTAGCGACAGCAGCTGTTTGGTGTTAGCGCAGCTATTTAAATCCAGTGTTCACGTCTCACTTTTGTCAGTCCGTTATGTCCCAACCTGTGTTTGTGTCTCCAGGCTCCATTCGTATATACACTGGTGGTGAGTCGCTATAAACCTCTCTCAGTTGTGTAAGTTATCTTCTATGGCTATTACCTGCCTCCTGAACTGTGTCTCACGTGATCGACTATGAGTTTCGTTTGTGACGGCTACTTCCTGGTTTACTGTGTGAAGTTTTCATCAGCTGTTTAGCTGCATTGTTTCCACGAGAAGATACTCCTGTATTCTCCACCGCCTCATACACGAACTCTGTTTATTGAGCCTTGTTGGATCATTCTGACATTAAACTTCTTTTTACTTTACTCTCGTATTTGGGTCTCCCTGTGTATCATTACAGATATAAAACAATGGAAACCAATGCAATGTCCCCATAATTCACCAAAGTCTGTGTGTGTTTCTAGGCTCCGCGGATGGGGACGCTGATGGGCGTGTACCTGCCCTGCCTGCAGAACATCCTGGGTGTGATTCTGTTCCTCAGGATGACCTGGATGGTGGGCATCGGTGGCGTCATCGAAGCCTTCATCATCGTACTCATGTGCTGCTCCACGGTGAGTCACCCGCCATATGGTAAATTGGTAAAAATATGTAATCAGAATATATTTGGCTTTATTTTTATGCAAATATATGTGATTAAAACGTTGCGCCTCGCTAGTTCAAATATATTCAAAAACAGAAACTTCCCCATCCAAAGCAGGGAATTTAACCCTCATAATTTATTTTGGTACAGAAACTTCTTATAAAATTGGCCATTAAGGTATGTCTAGGATGGCACAGTGGCTTAGTGGTTAGCACTGTCGCCTCACAACAAGAAGGTCGCTGGTTCGAGTGTGGAGTTTGCATGTTCTCCCTATGTGCTCCCCCACAGTCCAAACACATGCGCTGTAGGTGAATTGAATAAACTAAATTGCCCGTAATGTATGAGTGTGTGTGTGAATGAGTGTGTATGGATGTTTCCCAGTACTGGGTTGCAGCTGGAAGGACATCCGATGTGTAAAACATGCTGGATAAGTTGGTGGTTCATTCTTCTGTGGTGACCACTGATGAGTAAAGAGACTAAGCCAAAGGAAAATGAATGAATTAAGTTATATCCAGGGTGGCACACTGGCTTAGTGGTTAGCACTGTCGCCTCAAAGCAAGAAGGTCGCTGGTTCGAGTGTGGAGTTTGCATGTTCTCCCTATGTGCTCCCCCAAAGTCCAAACACATGCGCTACAGGTGAATTGAATAAACTAAATTGGCTGTAATGTATGAGTGTGTGTGTGAATGAGTGTGTATGGATGTTTCCCAGTACTGGGTTGCAGCTGGAAGGACATCCGATGTGTAAAACATGCTGGATAAGTTGGTGGTTCATTCTGCTGTGGTGACCTATAATGAATAAAGGGACTAAGCCGAAGGAAAATGAATGAATGAAGTTATGTCCAGGGCGGCACTGTGGCTCAGTGGTTAGCACTGTCACCTCACAGCAAGAAGGTTGCTGGTTCGAGTCCCGGCTGGGCCAGTTGGCATTTCTGTGTGGAGTTTGCATGTGTTGGCGTGGGTTTCCCTCGGGTGCTCTGCTTTATCCCACTGCCCAAACACATGTGCTATAGGTGAAATGAATAAACTAAATTGTCCATAGTGAATGAGTGTGTATGGGTGTTTCCCAATACTGGGTTGCAGCTAGAAGGGTATCCGCTGCGTAAAACATATGCTGGAATAGTTGGCGGTTCATTCCGCTGTGGTGACCTCTGAAATAGAGAATAAGCTGACGCAAAATAAATGAATGAATGAAGGAAGCAAGGTACATCCAGTGGTGGACAGATCATTTTGAATCAGTGTATTCCTGACCTCTGAAAAGATCTTCTCAGATTACCAGATTAATAGTGTGAAGATTAATTCCCAGATCAATTGTTCAGTTCAATCTGTGAAGCAGTTTAACAGGTGAACTGATAAAAAATCAAGATGTTCACAAATTAAATGCCAATTTCTCCTCTCACCACTCATTTCTCCAGTTCAAAATAACTTTATTACTCAGCTTCATTTAGGGAACGTAGTGGAGTTAAAAGTAGAGTGTTTCGTTTTAGAATGTAGTGAAGTAAAAAATAGACATTTCCTTAAAAGAAGTATACTCTGATGAAGTACAGATACTTAAACATATTTACTTAGCGAAGTCAATATACTTACAGTGATGTTAGTTATCTGGTTATATCAGTGTCAAAACATTCATTCATTCAGTCATTTTCTTTTCGGCTTAGTCCCTTTATTAATCTGGGGTCGCCACAGCGGAATGAACCGCCAACTTAACCAGCACATGTTTTTTTATGCGGTGGATGCCCTTCCAGTCGCAACCCATCTCTGGAAAACACCCACACACACTCATTCACACACATACACTAAGGACAATTTTAGCTTGCCCAATTCACCTATAGTGCTGTCGCCTCACAGCAAGAAGGTCGCTGGTTCGGGCCTCAGCTGGGTCAGTTGGCATTTCTGTGTGGAGTTTGCATGTTCCCCCGTGTTCGTGTGGGTTTCCTCTGGGTGCTCCGGTTTCACCCACAAGTCCAAAGACATGTGCTATAGGTGAATTGGGTGAATGAGAATGTGTGGATGTTTCCCAGTGATGGGTTGCAGCTGGAAGGCCATCCGCTGTGTAAAACAAATGCTGGATAAGTTGGCGGTTCATTCCACTGTGGTGACCCCGGATTAATAAAGGGACTAAGCCGAAAAGAAAATGAATAAATGAATTCACCTATAGCGCATGTCTTTGGACTGTGGGGAAATGCCAACTGACCCAGCCGAGGCTCGAACCGGTGACCTTCTTGCTAAGCCGAAAAGAAAGTGAATGAATGAATGTATATATATATATAT
>CAIGQQ010031496.1:2850521-2866508 GCA_903798035.1 Danio albolineatus
TCTGTCTGTCTGTCTGTCTGTCTGTCTGTCTGTCTGTCTGTCTGTCTATCTGTCTGTCTGTCTGTCCATCTATCTATTTTTAATTCACTCATCCATCCATCCATCCAACCATCCATTTTTCTGTCCATATAAATTTTCATTCATAGATGCATCCTGTCTATCTATCTAATTAATCCATCCATCCATCCATCCATCCATCCATCCATCCATCCATCCATCCATATATCCAACCATTCATTTTTCTGGCCATATAAATTTTTCATTCATCGATGCATCCATTGTCTGTCTGTCTATCTATCCGTCTGTCTGTCCGTCGTCTGTCTGTCATAAATTTTGAATAATTTACTTAAAGAGCAGTTCATAGTAATCATGCCCTCATCCATAATATGCTCATGTTTATTCTTATAATGTTGAGGGGGAAAACTCAGCAGAAAAGCATCTTTTCATTGCTTTGTTTAGCCTACGACGTCAGGATATAAAACCCACAGTGGAAACCACGATGCCTTGTATCATTCTGTAGTATCAGAACCAAACCTTTGTTGGAAGGTCATTGTTGTTGTTGCAGTGCTGTCGTTTCCTGAATGTGCTTATTCAACAAATCGACTCCTCTTCTCTCTCGTTCTGTGTTGTCTTTTCTTCCAGACGATGCTCACTGCCATCTCCATGAGTGCCATTGCCACGAACGGCGTCGTGCCAGGTAAGTGCTAGAGCTCAACAATGTGCATGTGGGTTGTCTTGGCAACAGGAAGCGGTCACCGTAGCAACTCCGAGCAATGACCAGACAGCAATATCCTAAAGCTGTATTTATGTATTCATAATTGGACAAGCGTGGCCTGTCCTAATGACCGCCTCGATCTCATCTCCTGATTGGAGGAGAGCAGAGGTGAGCAGAAATTGTCGGGTTCATTGTTCATCAGCGATAGGCTGCTATTATCCCCATAGTGCTAAAAACCTCTCCACAAGCATGCTTAATATTTTCCAAGAAACAGGAAGTTGTAATTGGGGGTTATAGTGAGCTATTTTGTTATAGCCTTCAGCAGCAGAATGCTCCATTAATATCCCAGTTCCCTAAAAGTTTTTTTTTTCATCATGTTTTTTAACAGCTGGAGGCTCCTATTATATGATCTCGCGTTCTCTGGGGCCTGAGTTTGGTGGAGCGGTGGGAATCTGCTTCTACCTCGGCACCACCTTCGCTGGAGCCATGTACATCCTGGGCTGCATCGAGATCCTGTTGGTGAGAAGGACAACAATGCAAAAAAATTGTCTTGCTTCGATTTTCTTATCCTGTTTATAATCAAAATATCTAATAGTTCTTAAAGAGCCCCTATTCTACATTAAAAAGGGTCATATTTTGGTTTTGGGGGTCTCCAACAGCAGGCTAATATGCATGCATGGTCAAAAACACTTTCATTGTCTTATAATATGCATTTATTTTTACCTCATTATCCCAGCGACTCCTAAATGACTCGTTCAGCGATTCATTTGTTCCAAAACCCCTCCTTAGCGCGATGCTAAACTGCGCTGATTGGACCGATGACCCAGTCTGTTGCGATTGGTCGTCATCATTCTGCGCGAGAGAATGCCCACCACGGCTTATCAATATTGAAGGAGTCATAGCGTGTGCGTGAGCATATCTGCTAACACTTGTTTTTCCCGGGAGTCGCCCGTATTTCAGACACCTCACCCCTAAAACTAACCCCCCGGTCTCCCAGCACATCACTCTATTCTTAACCAAAAACAGCGTCACACATGCAGTATTAGTGCACACAGCGGCAAAAGCTGAACCATTATGAAACAGGACCGCCGCACGTGTGTAGGAGAGCTGATGTAGCCATAGCAACGAAATGAAAAGTTATACCTTTTAACTTTTATTTAATGTTTACAATGTGAATCCAATTAGAGTCATTTTATTTGGTAAACAAAGCAAGTCTCTCAAATGAAGTACTTACTAAAAGACAGAAAATATGACTTTACAAACTGTATTCCAAATAAATCATATGAATATTTTAATATTAGTCAATTATTATTACTAAAATTAATTTAAAAACTGAATAAATATAAATTTGCACACATTTACACCAGTAAATAAACAGAATCAACGATGGACTAAAAATTTGCGGAATTCTGCACGTGCAGATTCCGTGTGGGCCTAGTCATGAGCCAAAAGGAGCCATGATTAGTTCACCTTTGGCGTTTTCTGGTTTTTGAGTCGTTCGTTCATGACTTGACAGCATGTAAAGAGATGACTTAAACCAAGGACTCGAGAGGTAAACGGATAAAAAAAATTTCTGGCTCTAAATGCATATGACTGGTTTCAGTCTTTCACGTGACGAACAAACGATTCAAACCCGATAGAGGACTCAGAAAAAGGAACTAATCTTCTACTCCACCTGCACAAATGTGTGAATGAAGGAATCACTCCCGGAGAGGACTCAGCGTTCTCGAGTCACGTATGAACGAATCGTTCAAGAACGAACCATCACTAGTTGAAATCTTTTCATCCACACATGGCTTCTAAACATGCAGTGCTGCAAAAGACTCGAGTGTATACCATAGACTGTAAAAAATATAGACGTAGTAGCCGTGACGTCACCCATAGGTTTCTAAAGAACCCAAAAGAAGCTACTAGTAGGCGTGGCCAACCGTCAACATTTTGTTCGCGCGTCATCGCACCAATCAAGGCACACCAAACAAGGGCAAAGAGGCAGAGCGTGAGCAGAGCTACAGGACGCATGCTGGCATTTAGCTAAGAGCTTTCTTATGGGACAAACACATAATATTTCATTACCTGCGACTCGTTTGTGTTCTGACCACATGTGCTTGGTTGTCCACTAATCAATAAAGTGTTTAGACTTTTAAAAGCACTGCTGTAATACATTAAGCCACTAAACATCGTTCTTAAGACGTTTTTCAACAGGAAGAAAGTGCGGATTACATCCAAATACTTCAGATATAGTCTGTGTTTGTAAATGCAGGACTATTGATGAAATCCAGGCAGAACACTGTATGACAACGCTTCAGATGAAGATTTTTTAGACTACAGCTGATCAATCTGTCAGATTCTGGAGGGCATTACAGCTCTGAAGAACATTATAAATCATAAATTATCTGAAATAAAACAAGTACATTTAAAGATATGTTATAAGTATATAATTTCACTCACCTGGGAAACGGAGGCCACGTGAATGGTTAGTGAACACAATTAAGTGCACACAGCATGCCATATCATCTGATAATTGTAGGAAATAATTCTAAAAGGCGACTGACTGTGTAAAGCCATATAAAACAACACAAAAATATGATGAATATGCCGAGATCAGCGGCTAATCAGCCGGAATCAGCTGAGGTGACGTGACGGCGACCAGCGGGACTAGCTGTCACTCAAGTGGCCACGTCCTTAATTATGCAAACTTAATTTAGCTTAATATAAAGGAAACGGAGGAGTTAAAAAAAAAATTCACCCCCCTCACAGTTGTCATGAAGGGTAATATAAGCTATATAACCCAAAATCGTTCTTTGTACCAGGCTGTAAACACCTTGTTTTCTGCAGTAAAGTTGGCCATTTCACCAGTGGGCTCACTAGAGATTTGCTCTATTATGGAGCCAGGACTAGCGGAATTTCGATGAATTGCAGTTTCAGTTACTTCCGTATTGGCTTCCCGAGGGAGAGCGGGAGGTTGCCGCTTGGTGTATACCAGTCACACGCATCCATAAACAGTGGAAATATAAGATATAGTCCCATCATGTGAGCTCGTAAGTCAGTATGTGAGTGTTCTCACACACAATATTGCGCAGCTAGGTCTGCTGCCTGGATGGACACCGTGCTGCTTTTTCTATAAAAGAGATTTCAGATTTGAAGCTTAATAAATCTTAAATTTAATACATAATTATTGTTTTTCTGTTGTTTTAGGAGAGGGCTGAGATTAATTTATGAACTAATTTCTAATTAGTTTCCTGATTATAAAGCTTTATTTTTAATTATCGTGTTTAATTTGTATTTTTGCATCACAAGAAGCTCTTCAGCTCTGTAGCTGAGTGTGACAAAACACTTCTGCCTGTTCAAAGTAAACAGAAAAGGCAAGTACTGGAGCTTTGTTTTTATTCTTGGTGTATTCATAGACTAATCTGTGATCCCTGATCCGTGAGGTCACCCATAGGTTTCTGAAGAGCGCAAATGAAGCTACAAGTGGGTGCGGCAAACTAGTACCATTTTGTTCGCATGTCCTAGCTCCAAACGGGGGGGTTACCAAATAAGAGCAAAGAGGCAGAGCGTGAGCAGAGCTATAGATGCCTGCTAGCATTTTGCTTAGATGGGCTTTCCTTTGGCGAGTTAATACACTCAATACTTAATACTTTATTACCTGTGATTCTTTTGTGACCACATGTGCTTGGTTGTAAACTCTACCAATAAAGTGTTTAGTCTTTTAAAAAACACTGTTGTAATACATTGAGCCACTAAACATTGTTCTTATGACGCTTTCTACAGGAGGAAAATGCAAATTACTTCCAAACACTTCAGATATAGTCAGTGTTAGTAAATGCAGGGCTATTGATGAAATCCAGGCACAACAATGTATGATAACGCTTCAGACGACTGTTTTATAGCCTACAGCTAATCAGTCTGACCGATTCTGGGGTGCATTAAAGGTCTAAAGACAATTATTAATGATAAATGATCTTAAATCAAACAAGTACATTCATAGATATGGTATATAAGTATATCATTTCACTCACCTGGGAAATGGAGGCCCCGTGAATGGTTTGTGAGCATAATTAAGTGCACACAGCATGCTATATTATTTGATAATTGTAGGAAATAATTCCAAAAGGCAACTGACTGTGTAAAGAAACATTAAGCAAAACAAAAATACAATGTATATGCTGAGTTCAGCAGTAATCAGCCAGAGTGACATGACGGCAACCAGCAAGACCTAGCTGTCACTGAAGTGGCCACGCCCTTAATTATGCAGACTTAATATACCTTAATATAAACAAAACGGATGAGGTATAAAAAAATTCACCTCCCTCACAGTTGTCATGAAGGGTAATGTTAGCTAAACCAAAATTCTTCTTTGTACCAGGCGTAAACTTTTTTTTTTTTTTTTTTTTTTGCTGTAAAGTCGGCCATTTTATCATTGGGCTCAATAGAAATGTGCTCTATTATAATAAAATAATAAAAATTGGGGGGAGGGGCGTGCAGAGAGTGTTCAACAGGGTCAATATCCCTTATCCCTTAGCCCCTTCTTCCTCAAGACCCTAGCAACACCCCTGAGAACCTCTTCCCTACATTATACTAATAATCTGAAACCAAACGTTTCAGTTTCATTGTCCAACCCCTGTGTGTTAGTGGACTAATGTAGGCAATGTTGAAAGAGGGTATAAGGGAACGATTTCAGATACAGCACAAGTTTTTCTGACTGTTAAATCTTTCGTCTGAGGGAACATAAGCTTTAGTTCTCTTTGTCCGGGAGTAATCTTCCCCTCTCGGAAATCTGCTGTTCTCCAGCGTGCTGATTTGAGTGAGTTTTATCCAGTTGAGACGGACACTAAGACGTCTATTTAAAATGACCCGGCACTTTGAGATTAAAGCTGTGTTGTGTAACCCGGCAGATATTACAGAAATGAGCAGGTCACCATAGCGACGAGCTGATCACATGTGTGTATTCTGAATCTGTTCAACAAGCGTTGGTACTTTCTGGAGATCACACACACACATTCCTGAGGAAAAACACCATCTCGGATAATCCAGAGAAATATCGGGAAATATTGAGTTTTATTGTAAGGCTAATTGTATTCAGATTTCATTTATTATTATTATTATTATTATTATTATTATTATTATTATTATTATTATTACAAAGAAGAATTTTGGTGTAGCTAACATTACTCTTCAAGACAACTGTGAGGGGGTGAATTTTTTATACCTCATCCATTTTGTTTATATTAAAGTTTATTGAGTCTGCATAATTAAGGGCGTGGCCACTTGAGTGACAGCTAGGTCTTGCTGGAAATATCGGAAAATATTGAGTTTTATTGTAAGGCTAATTGTATTCAGATTTCATGTGCTATTATTATTATTATTATTATTATTATTGATTTTATTCTTATTATTATTATTATTATTATTATTATTATTATTATTATTATTATTGTTATTATTATTATTCATTCATTCATTTTCTTTTCGGCTCAGTCCCTTTATTAATCTGGGGTTGCCACAGCAGAATGAACCGCCAACATATCCAGCATTTGTTATATGCAGCAGATGCCCTTTCAGCTGCAACCCATCTCTAGGGAAACATCCATACACACTCATTGACACTCAATTCAATTCAATTCATCTTTATTTGTATAGCGCTTTTACAATGTAGATTGTGTCAAAGCAGCTTCACATGCATTATAAAAAATTGAAACAGTGTCAGTCCGGTTTTCAGTGTTGAAGTTCAGTTTAGTTCATTTCAGCGTGGTTTAATAATCACTGCTGAGAGTCCAAACACTGAAGATTATTCCATCGATGCGCAGCCCTACAAGTCCCGAACCATGCAAGCCAGAGGCGACAGCGGCGAGGAAAAAACTTCACCAATTGGCGAAAGTGAAGAATTAAAAAACCTCGAGAGAAACCAGGCTCAGTTGGGCACGACCATTTCTCCTATGGCCAGACGTCTTGTGCAGAGCTGCAGTCTATACACTCATACACTACGGACAATTTAGCATACCCAATTCACCTGTACCGCATATCTTTGGACTTGTGGGGGAAACCGGAGCACCCGGAGGAAACCCACGCAACCACGGGGAGAACATGCAAACTCCACACAGAAATCCCAACTGACCCACCCGGGACTCGAACCAGTGACCTTCTTGCTGTGAGGCAAACATGCTACCCACTACGCCACCGTGGCGCCTATTATTATTATTATTATTATTATTATTATTTTAGATTTTATAGACTGCAGGTATAGTGTCACAATCACCAGCGATCTATGCTTGAAAATCGCTGGGATACATGCGAATAGCAACAGACTACAAATCCGCCACTATAGACTACAAGTTCCAGTTATGCACCGCTCACACGCACCTGTTCTGAGTTCCAGTGATTTCACACAGACACAGCTGAAGCTCATCGTTCATTCATTACAAGGACTATATGCACACACACACTTCATTGCTGAGTTTTGATCTACTGTCTGAACATTGACACATTTCTCTCACCTTAGTTTGCCATGTTTGATCTTTTGCTTTATTTATTGATTTTGATGTTAGGCATCTGAACCGACCTCTTTGCCTGTTTTTGACTTCTCTTTTGGATTGCCCGCATACTGATTGCTGCTGTGCTTGACCATCACTTGCCTGACCACTCTGTTTATGTAAAGACTCTCAGCGTCCCACTTCACATTACATTAAGAAAAGTTCAAAAGTCTATTTAAAAAGTGTGTTTCTCTAGATTTATCATTTATATTTACATGTTTGACTGAAATGTGTTTGTTTGTTTTGTTCTGCAAACTACTGATTTCTTCTAAATTAAACAAAAATAAAACTTTTGGTTTCTAGTTTATTAATTAGAAAATGATTACTGATTTCTTCTAAATTAAATTAAAACTAATCACTAATTTCTTCTCAATCAAATTAAAATAAATATTATTACTAATTTTATTCTAAGTTCAATTCAAATTAAAAATTATATTTCTTCACAGCATCCGCTGCGTAAAACAAATGCTGGATAAGTTGGCGGTTAATTCCGCTGTGGCGACCCCGATTAATAAAGGGACTAAGCCGAAAAGAAAATGAATGAATGAATGAATGAATTTCTTCACAGCTCATCTGGGCTTTTTCTTAATTTACTAGATTTAGATAATACTGATTAATATTTTAATATTTGTTTTATTCTCATATTTGATTTTATTTTTATATTTGTTTTATTTTATTTCATTATTTTCATTATTTTTAGAAAATCGTCCTGTTTTTTGACATATTTGTATTTATTTTCACAACACAAAGTCAGTGTTTTAACTCAAATAATTGGTGCAATAACCCTGATTTTTATTCACAATGAATGAAAGTGATTAATATTTTGATGCATTAAATTTTTTTAGGAAAAAATGTTTAATAAAATTAAACAAATATAAGTTAAAACTGTTAAAAAATAATAATATATATGTGTGTATATATATATTTCCCATTATTCTCTGTTGGAACCGGGATATCACAATAGTTAACCCTGAAAAAGCTAAAGCAAAGCAAACACTACCAGATTACTATGGTATTACTACAGCACAACAACATACAAAAGAGAGAGATCAGCTTAAAGTGTGACTTACCAGTTTTATAATGATTTAATCAGCTGTAGTTTTAAATTATGCTGAGTTTTTCCCCTTTAAGCACTTATTATGCCATCTCTGTGGACAGATTTTAGGTGGACAGATTTCACTTATTCATTTTTATTCAGGGAAATGTCTGAAATGGTTTAATGAAGGATGCAGTATATTGTGCTTGGAGCGTTGAAACAGAGCATATGCACTGAAAAGTTTATGGCTCTGAATGTAATTTAGGTCAGGCCTCTAATAAGGACTAATGGCAGGCCATTTGCAGTATTAATTCCACGCTTGACTAGTTCAATTAGCGCTTGAAGAACTGAACTCACGCTAGTCTGCTTTACTGCCTGCCTGTGAATCTCACTCATATCTCTTTATTCTGTCCTCTTTGTCTGCTTGCTGTTCTTTTGACTCTTTCTCTAGGTTTACACTCTCTTTTATATTTGTCCTGTTCATATGATGGGGTTTGTTGTTGTTATTATTTGTACTTTTTCTGATCATAAACCTTTCCCTCCATTGTTTCTGATATAAATACAGTCAGACCCCCTTGTTTTTCACGATCTTTCATTTTAATTATGTATATATATCTTATTTTACATATTAGGAAATCTGACACATTGACAATATTACATATTCCCCGGTCTAGGGTTGGGGAGGAGTAATAAAGAAAGTGCTGGAGGTTTAGATAAAGATTTTCCCTTCTACTGACTCACAAAAAGACAACAATTTTAGCATCAAAAAAGTATAAATTTATTTAACATAAGGAAGAAAATAAGTCTTCATGAGGGGGCAAGGCCAACATAATAAACTAAACATCCAAACATTCAATATTCCAATCTAACTAAACTACAGTAATAAATAAAAGAAAACAAAATATAATACAAAACAAATAAACAAAAAACTAAAATACAAAACAATACATTAACTCCCTTTCTGTTCTGACACAAGAGAAAACTCAGACAAAAGAAAATGGCAACCACCTCCCTATTCTCTGTTGCAATCGGGAAATCACTATTGACCCCAAAAAAGCCAAAGCAAAGCAAACACTACCAGATTATCATGGTATAAATACAGCACTACAACATACAAAAGAGAGAGATCAACTTAGAATGTCACTTACCTGTTTTATAGTGGTTTGATCAGCTGTAGTTTCAAATTTACTCTGAGTTTCCCCACCCCCAAGGACGCATTATGCTGTCTCTGGCGCCATCTTGTTTCGGTCAACCACCAATTTCTTTGCTCTGCTGAGAAATTATAGATATTTTTAAAAAGGCACTATCCTTATAAATAAACTGCATAGTTGCAATCTAAGTAAAGATAAGTAAAGATTTATTTATATAGCACCTTTCCCAGACAGTCACAAAGTGCTTTACAATAAGTGAAAACAAGTAAAAGAACACATATCAATAAAAGAAACATGACAAAACATATTAAAAACTAGTTAAAAATCCTAATAAAAAAGCACTACTACTGTTAATTAAAAGCTTGACCAAAAAGATGTGTCTTTAAATGCTTTTTAAAAAGATCAACTGATCTCAGATTTCTCAGGCCCCGTTTACACTAGTGCGTTTTAGTTTTAAAACGGCGTTTTAGCATGAAAACGATCCGTGTCCACACTAGCGTTTTACCCAGCGTCTCAAAAGATCTCCGTCTTCACTACTCCACCAGAAACGTATATCACGTGACCATTCGCGCACTCTGGGCATGCACGTTCAAGTATAAACAAGAAGCATGCGTCTCGCTCGGCATTTGGTTATTGTTAGTCAACAAACGCTGGTTGAACGATGAACGCGATGGTAAAGAAAGCAAGAGAGGTCTTTTTGTGGACAGACGACGAGGTCGAGTTGTTACTTAAAGTAACAAATGAATATAGAACAACCATGGCTAAAGAAAATACAGTGTTTACAGTGAAGACTGGTCTGCTGTCTGCCGGTGACGTTATAGCCATGTGCGCTTGACGAATAAGGGAAGGATACGCAATGACCCAAAGCCCCAATCACGTATCGGATCTCAGCAGCCACGCCTCCGTTTTCAAAAGTCTGCGTTTTCCCACGTCCACACTGAGATGCAGCTGCAGCGTTTCAGAATGAAATGCTCTCTCCAGCGTTTCTAAAACGCTCCGTTTTCGCACCTCGAAAACTCCGGCGTAGTGTGGACGGATGGCGTAACCGTAGCAAAACGTATGCGTTTTAAAACGAAAACGCACTAGTGTAAACGGGGCCTAAGTGCTTGAGGAAGAGAGTTCCAGAGCCTTGGGGCCACCACACAGAAGGCACGGTCACCCTTTGTCTTGAGACGAGTTCTGGGAATGACCAAAAGGTCTTTGCCAGAAGACCTCAGAGACCGGCTACATATGTGATTATGTAAAAGCTCTTGAATATAAAGGGGACCTTGACCATGCAGAGCTCTGTAGGCAAAATCTTAAAATCTACTCTAAAACTAATAGGAAGCCAGTGAAGTACCTTAAGCACAAGAGTGACGTGCAACCTCCTATTGGTGTTGGTTAAAAGCCTTGCATTCTGCACAACTTTCAATCGATCCATAGAAGATTTGTTCAGACACGTGAACAGGACATTACAGTAATCCAATCGTGAAGAGATGAAGGCATGGACAAGCATCTCCATCTCTTCCTTTGAAACAACATCTCTGATTTTTGCGATGTTCCTCAGATGGAAAAAGCATGTACGAACAACAGACTTAACATGGCTATTAAAACACAGCGCTCTATCAAAGATGACACCCAGATTTCTAATATCACTGCAGTTCGAAGACGACAAACCCTCCAAAACTTGCCTGATCTTTGGGGTAATGCTATCAGGAGCAAAAATTAACATTTCGGTTTTATCAGGGTTCAGTTGCAGAAAATTGTCGGCCATCCTTTTGTTAATGGAGACTAAACAATCTTGCAAAACAGACAGTGTGTCTAGTCTGTCAGGACTAAAAGAATAACATAATTGGACATCATCTGCATAGCAATGGTAAGATATGGCTTTAAAACTTCTAATAATGTTGCTGAGAGGGAGCATATATAAATTAAAAAGAAGAGGGCCCAGAACAGAACCTTGAGGCTAAAAAACTACGTCCTTGCCTAAAAAAATCTCAAAAGTACATTATGTTGTCCAACAGCTGCATTATTTGTCAAACTGTAGTGAGCTTATTTCTCTGCTTCTCATGTGGGCGGAGTAATACACGGCAAGGGTGAAGAGGCTGTACGAGAGCTGATATTGCAGAATATCTCATGGTGATCAGCCAATCAGAACCAGACAGAACTATTGTGTGTGTGTATATATATAAATTTAATGTAGACTTCACACTAGTAACAAACCATTAATATATATACTATTAATGGCCTCAACTATTAATGGCTTCACATGTTCTGCCATTATATTGTGGGTGTTTTATTTATACTGAAAAAATAAATAAATTAATTAGGCTAAGTGGTTGCAAACAATTTATATTGGTTAAATAAATTTAAACAAAGTAAATTATGTTCAACTTAAATTGTTTGGTTAATTCCAGCCCATATAAATTCTTTGCAACTACTTACCTTAAAGTAAATCCAACGAATAATTTTTTTCAGGGCAGGATTGCTGTTTGCTAATTATATAAGACTTCTTTAATGGATAATTGATTCTCAGAGAAGCAGTTTAACAAGCGTAAAGTGAAATAATGAGGACAGGTCAGCGCCATCTTTAAACATGTAAGATTAAGTTCATCAAAGTGTGAGGATATAGAGTTTTACCATCGAATCTTTTATTTTCATTATTTTTCTTGTTTTTGATTATACCTTTTAATTATTTTTTTCCTCCTGGCTCCTCGTTCCTCAGGTGTACATTGTGCCACAAGCGGCCATCTTCAAGATGGAGGGTCTGGAAGGAGCAGAAGCTGAAGCCGCCATGCTGAACAACATGCGTGTTTACGGGACGCTGGTGCTGAGCTTCATGGCCATCGTGGTGTTCGTCGGAGTGAAGTATGTGAATAAACTGGCGCTCGTCTTCCTGGCCTGCGTCATCTGTTCAATCCTGGCCGTATACGCAGGAGTGATCAAGACTGCCTTCGAGCCGCCTGTTTTCCCGTAAGTGGAGCATAAATCTCACAAATCACCCTTAAACTAAATGATATCTGTTAATTAAGTGTTTTCTGTGGTGAATTGCATCATGGGAGCTTAACAGGAGGTTAAAAGTTGTTGAAAGATCAATGAAGCACCCGTAATGCAATTCAAAAGCATAAATAAAGAGGGAAAATATAAAAATACGAATCACAAAATTCAGAAAACTGCTAATTTACGGCAGATGTGTCTGGTTCAGCTCTTTAATCTCGTCTAGTCTTGATAACACAAAGCATAGATTTTGCAATGTGTCTTCACCCTGAAGCTGCCTTTCCACTGCACACGACAAACGACAAGCGACAGACTGGAAGTCATTCATTTCCAATGGAGAGTAGTCCATTTGGTTTAAAATGTTGTTTTAAAATTTGGTTAAAAATAAAAATATGACAATGAGGTCTTGTAAAGCGAAACAATAACAATAAACTCTCTAAGGAATTGAACATTACTAATAATTTTAACATAATTTACAGTTTTAGTGCCGTGGTGATTTCACATGCTGAGTGTGTTACGTGGGGTGTGACGATGACAACGGAGGCAAGGATCCAATTGCAGATTATTTATTAAAGTCAGTATAGCGCGGGTCAATCAGGGGCAAACAGATGTATATAGGAAATCCAAAATCGTGGTCGTAGAACATGCAGAGGGTCAACAAGGCTGGTAGCAGGCAAGGATAACAAATAAACAAGACTAGGATCAAAAACACAGAATACAGGAACAAAGAAAACGCGTTGTATGTCACTAACAGCAAACAGATCGCAGATAACAATTGACAATCTCGCTGCCAGGATAGTGAGTGTGTGTGCTGCTTTTGTAGTGAATGTAATCAGTCATGACGGTCCTCAGGTGGTGTGTATGCAATCAGTTGTGATATGACTCAGGAGTGTGTGTGTGTGTGTGCTGCATGAGTGGAGTTGTAGTCCTAAACATGGCTGGTCTGTAGTTCCCGGAAGTCTGACAGAGGAGAGATTGCTGGTGATCGTGACAGAGTTATGTCGTTTTTCCTACCGTGTCCGACTTTTTAAATCAATACGACACTCCTTGCAGAAAGCGTGGGCATCGTCAAGGTGGCTTCCAGACAAAAATTCTTCCGTCCAGCTGCTGTTAAATTTACATGTAAATTTTCTTTTCTTTGCCAAAGCACAACCTGACTCTTTTCCTTCCATCATGTGTACTACTACTGACGCAGCTGCTTGTTGCTACTGCCACCGTTCAAGTCCCGCATCTACCTCCTGCGCAGTAATCAACAGCGCACCTGAGTTGTAACGCATGTTGCCAGATTGAGGTAAAATATGTTACAAGATTTGAATATTGCGTCAATTGTGTGAGGTAATGAACTTCATTCAAGATCTGGCAACTTGACAAATATAAACAAAAGTGCTTTTTTTGAAACTGCATTGGGACGTACAAATTACGGGAGTTTCCCGAGAAAAATAACAAACCGGGAGGGTGGCGGGAGATGGATGTAAAATATGGGTGACTCCCGGGAAAAACAGAAGTGTTGGCAGGTATGCCGGGAGCTGAGAGTTCCGATCATCTCCATGTGTGAAAAATTCGGATCTGAATGCTTCCGGATGCTACCATTTTAAAGCAACTCTATATGGCGCAATTGTAAAATAATTCTAAATAACTTGCGAAAAGGATTAAAGCGAAAGCAGGATCTTCATCATTCTTCATCATTTAATTCATACATGCAGCAACTTATTTTGCGCTAAATAGAGTTGCTTTAAAATGGGAACAGTTGAGGGAATATTATTGTAAATAATGATATATAATCATACATGAATATAATAATGAATGTACATTAATCATGAGCCTGAGCGCTTGTGCTCATATTATTATAGCTGTTCTGAACGCCTTTAATGTGTTGCATGAATGCGTGTCTGCAGTTAAGCTATTCTCTCCCTGTTCGCAGGGCCGGTGCAGACTCACTGACATTAAATAAATAAATGAATAAATAAATAAATAGACAAGCAAACTAACAAACAAACAAAACAAACAAATAAAAGCAAAAAAAGTCATGATTATGACATACCTTTTTGTTATGTCGAGATCACGAGAAAACAACTTTTGTTGTGTCGAGATCACGAGAAAACAAGTTTTTATGTCGAGATCATGAGATAATTAAGTCTTGATCACGACATAACAAGAGAGAGAAAATATTTGAATGCATGGCCTCTTAGGACTTCCGTACAGAAACATACATTTGTGTTTTTTTAACGTGCGTATTTTATTAACACCTAGCCCAACTCTTACAGTAATTATAAAACATTAATTATATGAGAATAATTTATATTAATTATTAAATTAGCTGGTCACACTTTACAATAAGGTTCATTAGTTAATGTCAATTAATGCATTTACTAAAATGAACAAACAATGAACAATACATTTCCTACAGTATTTGCTCATGTTAGTTAATGAAAATACTGTTGTTCATTGTTAGTTAATGTTATCTCACGGTGCATTAACTAATGTTAACAAGCATGGACTTGGATGCTAATAATGCATTAGTAAATGTTCAGTTATGATTAATAAATGCTGTACAAGTGTTGTTCATGATTAGTTCATGTTAGTAAATGCATTAACCAATGAACCTTACTGTAAAGTGTTACTGATTAGCCGTTAATTGTGTTTTATTAACATCTACACTGTGAAAGATATCCATAAATAAGCACGTTTAGTGCTCAATTTCTTGTTTTGTAATGCGTTTTTTTTTTTCCTTTTTTTTCTTCCTTTTATTTATGCTTTTGAATTGCATTATGGGATCTTGATCTTTCTTCCAACAATTTTTACCCTTGAAAAGTAAAAAAAAGTGACTTTTATGAGCATTTTTAATAGTTAGAAAATATATATCGTCTGTGTTGGTGATGTATATTAAGCTACAGAAAACGTGTAATAAACTGCCAGTAGATTTTCTCTAATTTTACACTTATTTCCCTCTATACAATTTCTTACAAATTATAATATTTCAAACTTCTAAAATGTCCTTAAAAGTCACTTTGGTAAACTGTAGAGTGGAATTTTCAGATCAATATCCCATAATGCAATTCACAAGTGTAAATAAGCGGAAAACACTTCTTAATGCAGAAACTGTTAATTAACAGATATTTTTACCTAAACCTCAGTCACAGTAATGTAAAAACAGAAATCATTTCCATTATTATTTAAATGACCCGTTCGTTGTATTGTTCTGCAGGGTCTGTGTGCTGGGAAACCGGACTCTGGTTTGGAAAGGTTTTGATGTGTGCGCGAAGGTCATCGAGAGAGAAAACGCCACGGTCACAACCAAACTCTGGCGGCTCTTCTGCGACTCTGAGTTTCTGAACGCCACCTGCGACACCTATTTCACCAATAACAACATCACCGAAATGCAAGGAATCCCTGGAGTGATGAGCGGCACCCTGCGCGGTAAACACAGACACAATTACATACCAATAAATTCATTATTATTTTATGTTTTTACAAGAAAGAAATGAACACTTTCATTCAAAAAAGATGTTGATTTCATATTCAATTATATATATGTGTGTGTGTGTGTGTGTGTGTGTGTGTGTGTGTGTGTGTGTGTGT
>CAIGQQ010031496.1:2883596-2898815 GCA_903798035.1 Danio albolineatus
ATACTCACACACACATTTAAAGTCAGAATTATTAGTCGTGAATTTTATATGTCATTATATGACTCAGTCAAGACTGTCAGAATAGTCATTATTATGATATTCATTATTACAAGAAATGTCTTATTATTGAAAATAAGTCATCACTTATTATTACTAAGTAAGACGATTGTTTCACTTCATGACATTGTGATAAGATATATATCCTATATATTTTTATTTAATGGGGAAACTAGCTTTCCATACCATACATATCAAATGTGGATCATCATAACCTGCATCCAATCCTGGCTAACTTCCAGAAATGGAGAGTAACCAATAGCGTTAGAGATAACAAGTTAACCAAGTCCCGCCCCAGGACTGACAAAAATCGAAAAAGTTCCGCGCGAGCAGAGAGAAGAGCCAGCGAGCGAGCGAAGAGAACTGATCGTGCGCACGCTGCAGGCATGACCTGGCTCGTGAGAGCATACATCGAGCTCCCAGATGCGAGCTGTAGTTTCTGTAATCTGCTCGCGGTTCACTTCTCCTCATGTGTAAACTTCCACGCTGCGCTCGATTAATTTTACCATTGATTTGCCATCATACAACTTTTTCTGTGTTTCAGCAAATGGAATAATTTTTGGTGACAGATCTTATTTTGACACAAATTTTAGGAAAATGCTTTGGAATTTTTTCAAAAACTCAATAAGACTTTCTGGTCAAACCATCCTTTTTTACCTGTTATGCCAGAAACCTTTGCAAACTTACCTTGATATATTTCAGAAAATAATAAATAAGTTCATCAGCTCTCAGAACATAGTGAACATTGTAAGTGTATTTATGCACACTCACTATAATTTGCTGTTAAACTCCATAAAAAAAGCCAGGAACTTTTTTTGTTTGCTGCCAACTGGTGATCAAATGTAAAAATTACACATTTTACCTCTTCCCAACAGGGAAAATTACCAACAATAATGCATGATTATATGCTGTCAAGGCTTTGTAATACAGAAATGTCATTATAATGGAAGTCAATGGGGCAAAAACAGCCCCCAACATAACGAAAGTGTAGTCAATGTGAACAATACACAAGGGTTAATCATCACTTGGGAAATATTTGAAAAACATTACAATAATGGGCTTTGACTTGATCCTAATCTGTTTCTTCTTGTGTGGTGTGTCAGTCTCTGAGGAAGCTGATGGAGACGGAGAAGGTGAAGGGCTTCAGCCAGGTTGTGATCTCCTCCAACATGAGAGATGCCATGTCTCACCTGGTCCAGGCTTCGGGTCTCGGTGGTCTTCAACACAACACTGTTCTGGCCAGCTGGCCTCGCAACTGGAAACAAGCTGAAGATCATCAGAGCTGGAGGAACTTCATCGGTGAGACACACAAACGTTTACTCTCTCACACATCAGCTTTTTTGGAAGGACACTACATCAGGTTAGCTACGTTTATATCAGGGTTCTGGAAAAACCCAAAAAGCTTTGGAAAAGTCATGGAAATTAGTTTAACAAAAATCTGTATACTTGAATGTAGGTTAGTTGTCTTTACTTCTGTCCTATCCTTGGCCAAGAACATGCTCTCTCATTATTGGTGCTGTGCAAGCATTATCTAAATAGATTTCACATATATCAGGGCTCGAAATTAACCTTTTTGCTTGGTAGCACTGGTGCTCCTAACTTTAAAAATTTAGGCGCACCAGACAAAATTTACTCACACCCACCAATTATGAGCACCGTTGCTAAGTTTTATATAAACAGATTTATTGCATTTGAAATCAACACTAATCAAAACTAACAAGCAAATACATTTACAGGGAGTGCAGAATTATTAGGCAAATGAGTATTTTGACCACATCATCCTCTTTATGCATGTTGTCTTACTCCAAGCTGTATAGGCTCGAAAGCCTACTACCAATTAATCATATTAGGTGATGTGCATCTCTGTAATGAGAAGGGGTGTGGTGTAATGACATCAACACCCTATATCAGGTGTGCATAATTATTAGGCAACTTCCTTTCCTTTGGCAAAATGGGTCAAAAGAAGGACTTGACCGGCTCCGAAAAGTCAAAAATAGTGAGATATCTTGCAGAGGGATGCAGCACTCTTAAAACTGCCAAGCTTCTGAAGCGTGATCATCCAACAATCGAACGTTTCATTCAAAATAGTCAACAGGGTCGCAAGAAGTGCGTGGAAAAACCAAGGTGCAAAATAACTGCCCATGAACTGAGAAAAGTCAAGCTTGCAGCTGCCAAGATGCCACCTGCCACCAGTTTTGCCATATTTCAGAGCTGCAACATCACTGGAGTGCCCAAAAGCACAAGGTAATAATAATAATAAATTTTATTTAAAGGCGCCTTTCTGGCAACTCAAGGACACCGTACAATGAAACAAGAACAATAAAATACTAAGAAAAATAATTTCAGCAGCAATGTGGATGAGGGCAGACAAATACGGAGGGGCGAGATTGTGGATGGCTTTGAAAGTTAACATCAAAATTTTACAATCAATTCGAAAATGAACTGGTAACCAGTGAAGCTGCTGCAGGACAGGGGTGATGTGATAAGAAGAAGGGGTTCTGGTGATGATACGGGCAGCTGAATTCTGGACCAACTGAAGCTTACGGAGGGATTTATGAGTGAGACCAAAGAGAAGGGAGTTGCAGTAATCTAAACGAGATGTAACGAGGCTATGGACGAGAACAGCAGTGGCGTGAGGGGTAAGAGAAGGGCGGAGACGGTTGATGTTGCGTAGGTGGAAGTAAGCAGACCGGGTGATATTATTGATGTGAGAATCAAAAGATAGTGTGCTATCGAGGATGACACCCAGACTCTTGACCTGTTTAGAGGGATAAATGGAACAATCATCAATAGAAAGAGCAAAGCTGTCAGTTTTGGAGAGTGTTGATTTGGTACCAACAAGCAAAACCTCAGTTTTTGAACTGTTTAATTTGAGAAAGTTAAGCGAGAGCCAAGATTTGATTTCTGCTAAGCAGACTGTAAGGGATGTAGGTGGAAAACAAGAAGAGGGTTTGCCAGAAAGATAGAGCTGGGTGTCATCCGCATAGCAGTGGAACTGTATGTTATATTTACGTAGAATATTACCAAGGGGAAGGAGATAAATGATAAAAAGCAGGGGTCCCAGGACTGAGCCCTGGGGTACACCCGAAGAAACTGTAAAATGCTGAGAAGTGAATGATTTAAGGTAAAATGAACTGAGGTGTGCAATACTCAGAGACATGGCCAAGGTAAGAAAGGCTGAAAAACCACCACCACTGAACAAGACACACAAGCTGAAACGTCAAGACTGGGCCAAGAAATATCTCAAGACTGATTTTTCTAAGGTTTTATAGACTGAGTGAGTCTTGATGGGCCAGATGGATGGGCCCATGGCTGGATCGGTAAAGGGCAGAGAGCTCCATCCGACTCAGATGCCAGCAAGGTGGAGGTGGAGTACTGGTTTGGGCTGGTATCATCAAAGATGAGCTTGTGGGGCCTTTTCGGGTTGAGGATGGAGTCAAGCTCAACTCCCAGTCCTACTGCCAGTTTCTGGAAGACACCTTCTTCAAGCAGTGGTACAGGAAGAAGTCTGCATCCTTCAAGAAAAACATTATTGTCATGCAGGACAATGCTCCATCACACGCGTCCAAGTACTCCACAGCGTGGCTGGCAAGAAAGGATCTAAAAGAAGAAAAACTAATGACATGGCCTCCTTTTTCACCTGATCTGAACCCCATAGAGAACCTGTGGTCCATCATCAAATGTGAGATTTACAATAGGGAAAACAGTACACCTCTCTAAACAGTGTCTGGGAGGCTGTGGTTGCTGCTGCACGCAATGTTGATGGTGAACAGATCAAAGCACTGACAGAATCCATGGATGGCAGGCTTTTGAGTGTCCTTGCAAAGAAAGGTGGCTATATTAGTCACTGATTTGTGTTGAGATGTTATATTGGTTTCACTGGTGAAAATAAATAACTGAAATGGGTATATATTTGTTTTTTGTTAAGTTGCCTAATAATTATGCACAGTAATAGTCACCTGCACACAGATATCCTCCTAAAATAGCTCAAACTAAAAACAAACTAAAACTTCTTCCAAAAATATTCAGCTTTGATATTAATGAGTTTTTTGGGTTCATTGAGAACATGGTTGTTGTTTAATAATAAAATTAATCCTCAAAAATACAACTTGCCTAATAATTCTGCACTCCCTGTATATATATGCTTGCGTGAGGAAAATATGTCTCAACGAAATCCTGTTATCATAAAAAAATAAATTTTTATAACATAATTGAGTGACCAAAAGATACATGGACGGACCGCTCACCGGCCCTGCACGCACTACTGCACATTAATGAATCTGTTAACGTGCTTTGTTCTCACGGGTGATGTCTGATATTGCACAGTTGCTTTTGATATGTACCTTATTATTTGTATACGTCATTTTAATAGAAATACCGGTCTTTTCATGAGCTGCAATATTAGTTTAATCTTAGTCAGTGCAAGCCCTTTCGCGATGGTGTACGTGGTGTTAACTTTTACTTACAGCTGCACGGCTGACAGCATCTAGTGATTAAATGAAGGATTAAACAGAACATCTCGTGCCTAAAATGTGTAGATGTGGCAGACAGTTACCTGAAAATTCCGTCCCACAGTTTTTACGGTGAATTCTTTCGTTTTTTTCATAGCGGACTCGAAGCCAATGTCTTTTATCCGCTCTTAGACAAATGTAGATTGTGGATTAACATTCACCACATTAGCAGTAATTAGATGTGCCGTTATTTGTTGCTTTAGGTGCTTTCTAAAACTAAATCTGATGGTGTTGTTGTCGTTCTCGTCTTCAGCGCTTTACATTTTCGCAGTTGTAGCTCTCCTGTCGTCTGAAGGCAGAAGGCGTTGACTGAGTGATTGACAGCTGATTTTAACCAATCCATTTGCGATCAGTTCTAGCGCAGGGGGCCGATAAAAAGAGTGTGAAGGCAGGGCAAGCATTGCGGGCTTTGTTTACTGCAGCAAGTTGACATGACAACAGTTTTAAACAGTTCCCGAGCGCTGACTTTCAAGTGCAAACATGTGCTCTGTGTGAATGTGTCCTAAATCCGCGCATGCAGTGAACATTTTGCAGTGAAAACCCGTTGCACGCAACAATTTTATGCAATCGCACAAATGCTCCCAAATATATTTTGAGGTCGCATAATTCAATTTCAGGTGCATATGCGTCCATTCATTCATTCATTTTCTTGTCGGCTTAGTCCCTTTATTAATCCGGGGTCGCCACAGCGGAATGAACCACCGCATATGCGTCCAAAACGATATATATATATATATAGAGATATATAGATATAAAAATGAATTTAAACTGAATAGATTGTTGTGTGATTTTATGATATGCTGTGTGAGATAGCCCTGTGGTAAGGCACGAGGACACCTGAAAACTAAAGAGCCCCTATTTTGCAGACTGAGACGCTGGGAATAAACACCATGCTGCAGACAGATGAACACAAACACCAGGATGAGAGCGTGCAATCGCAAACACACCCAGACCTCACGCGCCAGTATCAAGCGGGAGTGCGCACCGTCCAAGCGAGCTCTCGTCCTGGTGTTTGTGTTCGTCTGTCTGCAGCGTGGTGTTTATTCCCAGCGTCTCAGTCTAGTTGGCGCTCATACAGAGACACAATGACAAAATGAGTGCTCGACCCGAGAAAACCTGAGCGGAGCACAACACACAAGACTAGACAGAGCTAGTGTTTAGACTTTACATAGCTAGTGTTTGGAGAAGCTGACTTTGACTTCTTTGATATAATGTTATGATACAAACAGGAAGGAGAAATGTGAAAGTAATGGAAACTCATGTTCTTATCATGTAAGAACTATGCAGAAGCAAATATGTCATATTTGATATGAATGATCAAAAAGTTATTTTCCCAATATTCAGTTGAATTACAATAACCTTTGCCTACTCTATGGTAGAGACAAAATTCTTTTTCCTAGTATTTGCTGCTATCTGCTGGTTTCAAGCAGAACTGTCTGGAGTTGTCTTATTCTCTTATGGGATTATCTACACATTTTCAAAAAAGCATTTTAGAACAAAAAATTAAAAAGCGCCCAATGTTGAAGTGGTTCATCATAAAACAGAAAACATAACAAATATTATTTATTACTTTCAGCAGTTTCTTTTGTAAATTCAAATGGTTTTCTGTCCAATAACACTGGAATTTGTCATTTATACCACTGCATTTGGATATGGAAGACTTTCCAAGTTTGGTAGGCGGAAATTACATAAAAAAAGGTATAGCACCTCTCATCAGTTGGAATACAATAACTTTTGCATAGATTATGATAAAGGCATTTTTTCGTTTTTCTTATGATTACTGACATGTGCAGGAACCACCAAAAATTAATTACAGAAACCTAGACCACACAGAACCTAAAAGGTACTCTTTTAAATTCGAGTTTATAAAGAAGAAATACAGAAAGCGCCTCTTTTTTTAAATGTTTATGATAACACAGACAACATATACAATGATTTTAATCACTTTCAACAGTGTTTTATGAAAATTTAAAGGGTTTTCTTTAAAATGATACCACATTTTTGCATTTACTCCTCTGCATGTGGATTTAGGAAGCTTTTAAAATTGGGTAGACAAAATCCAGGCAGAAATCCCAAAATAGCACCAGAGTGTAAGAGGTTAGCTATAGCATTAACTAATATAACAGATCTTTCTCTGGCTTTGTGCGATCAAATGTTGGTCCGTTATATGAGATTGCAAGGCAGGAACACACTGACAGCTGTGTTCACTTCATTACATTGTGCGTGTGATCAGCTAAACTAAACTCCGGCAGACTGAGCAGGTGCTGCTGAACGTCTGACACCACAGATGTTCACTTCTGTATTTTAAGAAGAATTGTGTGACGTTTTAATCCTGTCGGATTTGGAATGAAGCCCAAAATAGCATCAGAAATACTGCTGCTGGATAGAAATGTTTGAAGAGATGTTTCATTATCAGCTGATTCACTTAATAGAGATGAGCAGCATGCATGAAGTCTTAAGTAAATCTCACAGTAATGTTAAGTATAATGATAAAGATTATGTTTTAGAATATTCAAACAGAAAATGTCGTCAAAATAAATCATTATTATATTTTAAGAAATAAAAATTGTAATACAGGGAGTGCAGAATTATTAGGCAAATGAGTATTTTGACCACATCATCCTCTTTATGCATGTTGTCTTACTCCAAGCTGTATAGGCTCAAAAGCCTACTACCAATTAATCATATTAGGTGATGTGCATCTCTGTAATGAGAAGGGCTGTGGTGGAATGACATCAACACCCTATATCAGGTGTGCAGAATTATTAGCCAACTTCCTTTCCTTTGGCAAAATGGGTCAAAAGAAGAACTTGACAGGCTCCGAAAAGTCAAAAAAAGTGAGATATCTTGCAGAGGGATGCAGCACTCTTAAAATTGCCAAGTTCTGAAGCGTGATCATCCAACAATCAAGCGTTTCATTCAAAATAGTCAACAGGGGTGCAAGAAGCGTGTGGAAAAACCAAGGCGCAAAATAACTGCCCATGAACTGAGAAAAGTCAAGCGTGCAGCTGCCAAGATGCCACTCGCCACCAGTTTTGCCATATTTCAGAGCTGCAACATCACTGGAGTGCCCAAAAGCACAAGGTGTGCAATACTCAGAGACATGGCCAAGGTAAGAAAGGCTGAAAAACCACCACCACAGAACAACACACACAAGCTGAAACGTCAAGACTGGGCCAAGAAATATCTCAAGACTGATTTTATAAGGTTTTATGGACTGATGAATTGAGAGTGAGTCTTGATGGGCCAGATGGATGGGCCCGTGGCTGGATCGGTAAAGGGCAGAGAGCTCCATCCAACTCAGACGCCAGCATGGTGGAGGTGGAGTACTGGTTTGGCCTGGTATCATCAAAGATGAGCTTGTGGGGCCTTTTCAGGTTGAGGATGGAGTCAAGCTCAACAACAGACTCAAATAAATAAATATCCATTTTTAAGTTTAAATAATAAATCTATAAAAACATTCTTGATTACAGAGCTGGTGAGAGAAACAACCGCCGGCAGTAAAGCTCTGCTGGTGCCCAAAAACATCTCGTCCTTCCCTTCGAACGGAGAACGCTTCACCGAGGGTCACATTGACGTCTGGTGGATCGTCCATGACGGAGGGATGCTGATGCTGCTGCCCTTCCTCCTCCGCCAGCATAAGGTGGTCCTTTCAAAATGTCTATATTGTCCTGTTTTAAATGTGCCACATACTGCATTCATTCATATACGGCATTGATTAGATAAGTTGAATTGTTCTCTGATATATATATATATATATATATATATATATATATATGTGTGTGTGTATGTGTGTGTGTGTGTGTAGTAGGAATGCGGCCTCGGTAAGTTAATATGGATCTTCAGAAATGGTTTTACATGCTCTCTTATTACCCCATAATATACACCTAGAATCAAATTGACCTTATTGACCATATTTAGAAGAGTCATGAATATTAATGAGGTTTATTTTAGCTGTAGCAGTAAGTAAGCTATCTAAAATAAACCACAACCACAGTAAACAGGTGACAATAAATGGTGCCAAATACTGCACTGATTCAATAAGGTTAATTGTTTTTTTATATTTACATACAGTAGAAGGAATGTGGCTTAGGTAAGTTAGCAGAAATCTTCAGAAATTGTTTTATATGTTCAGTAATTACCCCATAAAATATTTATAGAATCAATCAGAAGAACCTTATTGACCATATTTGGAACAGTCATGAATATTAACAAGGCTTATTTTAGCTATATTCAATTCAATTCAATTCACCTTTATTTGTATAGCGCTTTTACAATGTAGATTGTGTCAAAGCAGCTTCACAAAGAAGGTTATAGTAAATTGAAAATATGAGTTATATGAGTGAGTAAGCTTACTAATATAAACCACAAGAGTAAACAGATGACGTTAAAAGGTGCCATATACTGCATTCATTTAAGAGGTTAAAATGTTATCTGATATCTACATTGTAGAAATTTGTCTTAGGTAACTACCAGAAATCTTCAGAAATGGTTTTAAATGCTCATTTATTACCCCATTAAATACCCTGAATCAATCAGAAGGTCTTTATTGACCTTATTTGGAATCGTCATGAATATTAATGAGGTTTATTTTAGCTATGGGAGTGAGTGAGCTGTCTAATATTAACCACACGAGTAAACATGATGTTTAATGAAGAGTGTTTCTGCAGAGTGATTCTTAAACATGCAGTAAACACATACTCAGCAGCCTACATGCCCAGTCTGCATGCTTCATTACAAACATACATGACAAATTTCACACTAAACACGATCAGTTAATAAAAGATTTAATCAAACATAGCTTATGCCTTTTCGGGGTAGAGCTGAATACATTGTTAATCTGTATATCCTGCATTTTGCATTCTGAGGAGCCCTTAAACCAATGACTCAATGATTCAATCTTTAGGGAGAAGAGGACATTACGAATCTGCAGTACTTCAGTTGTTTGTTTTCTTCAGCATGGTGAATGAATGTGCGATATGTTCAGCTGATGCTGACCTCTGCATGTGTGTGTATGTGTGGACAGGTTTGGAGGAAGTGTAAGATGCGCATCTTCACTGTGGCTCAGATGGACGACAACAGCATCCAGATGAAGAAAGATCTGACCACCTTCCTGTATCACCTTCGCATAGACGCTGCCGTGGAAGTGGTAGAGATGGTAATTCATGACACTTTTTACCTGATTACAAAATACCTCTTGCTCTTATTGTGCAAAATTAGTCTTAAATATCTGTTTATTTTTGTTTAGCAGTAGAGAATTATGATTATGATGGTCCATTTGAGTATTAGTAGACTGTCTGCTTATTATCTGCTGATACAGACATTCAACAGACATTTAACTGACTATAAGAAACTTTGCAAGTACATGTCATCTTACACTAACCCCAACCTAACAGTCTACTTATAATCTAATGAGAATTAGTTGCAATATAACTTAAATCCAACAAACGGACCATCAAAATAAAGTGTGACTCAGTATTTTCCTTGTTTTGATACATTATTTAAATTTCTGGCAAGGAAATCATTAGTTTGGTGTGGCCAGAGAAAAAAATTGATAAATCCTTATAATGTTGAGCTCTGAAAAGTCCTGGTAAAGAAAACTAATTGCAACGTGACCCTTTTTTATAAAAGCACAACAAATCTGCTCATGCTCATTGAGTGAGCTCATACACAACAAAAGTAAAATGAACGAGGAGGCCAGTGTAAAAAACACAAAATCTTAATGAAATCAATTCAGCATGCCAACGTCAAATTTATGCATATAAAATATATTTTCCCAACAACAAAATTGTGGCTAGTGAAAATGGCGAGTGGCTAGTAACGGTGGAAAACTACTAGCCACAAAGTCTGGTGATCATAAAAGTTCATGTCAAGCCCTGATGTCGAG
This sequence comes from Danio albolineatus, assembly GCA_903798035.1. NCBI lineage: Eukaryota > Metazoa > Chordata > Actinopteri > Cypriniformes > Danionidae > Danio > Danio albolineatus. The sequence goes on from CAIGQQ010031496.1 coordinate 2,894,052, forward strand.
TATTTCTTTGTGATTTTCAGTGTTTTCTCCCTGCTTCTCTGCAGTTGTGTGTGTAACTCTGAGAACTACTGTAAATTGTTGTGTGTATGTGTGTGTGTGTGTGTTCAGCATGACAGTGATATCTCAGCGTACACGTATGAGAAAACCCTGATGATGGAGCAGCGTTCTCAGATCCTCAAGCAGATCAACCTCACCAAGACTGAGCGGGAACGAGAGGTACAACACCGACATCTACAACACCATCACAGCCTCTAACTCATTAGACTACATTTACAAGGCAAAGAAGCAACATTGGGTAAATGTGCCTTGGTGTACATGTTTGAAAACCGACAAATATGTGCTCACTGATACATATGGCGGAATTTTATAAGTAAGGTCACAGCCATTACACCCTGCAGCCTAAGACTCACTGAAGCTAAGCAGGGCTGAGCCTGGTCAGTATCTGCATAAGAGACCACATGGGAAAAATAGGTTGCTGTCGGAAGTGGTGTTAGTGAGGCCAGCAGGGGATGCTCAACCTGTGGTCAGTGTGGGTCGAAACGAGTGGAGGAACTCAGGCCCCGTTTACACTAGCACGTTTTCGTTTTAAAATGCATAAGTTTTGCTACGGTTAGGCCATCTGTCCACACTACGCCGGAGTTTTCGAGGTGCGAAAACGGAGCATTTTGAAAACGCTGGAGAGGCCGTTTTCATTCTAAAACGCTGCTGCTGCGTCTCAGTGTGGATGGGGGGAGACGGATATCTTTGAAAACAGAGGCGTGGCTGCTGAGATCCGCTACGTGATTGGGGCTTTGGGTCATTGCGTATCCTTTCCTTATTCGTCAAGCGCACGTGGCTATAACATCACCGGCAGACGGCAGACCAGCTCTCACTGTAAACACTGTATTTTCGATAGCCATAGATGTTTTATATTCATTTGTTACTTTAAGTAACAACTCGACCTCGTCGTCTGTCCACAAAAAGACCTCTCTTGCTTTCTTTGCCATCGCGTTCATCGTTCAACCAGCGTTTGTTGACTAACAATAACCAAATGCCGAGCGAGACACTTGCTTCCTTTTTATACTTGAACGCGCATGCCCAGAGTGCGCGAATGGTCACGTGATATACGTTTCTGGTGGCGTAGTGAAGACGGAGATCTGTTGAGAGACGCTGGGTGAAACGCTAGTGTGGACGTGGATCATTTTCATGCTAAAACGCCGTTTTTAAACTAAAACACACTAGTGTAAACGGGGCATCAGTATAGAGTGGAGGAACTATGACGTCAATTTGTATGCAAAAACCCAGAAGCGTGTTAGCATTTTACACAGCAAAATCCTCTGGGTAAAATTTACTTGGTTCAGAGTGTATTTGGTCCCTCTCTAAATTGAGTAAAAGTTACTCAGCAGCAGAGTTAAAGTTAAAGAGACAATGGAAGGATTAAGGATGATTGAGCACAGATGATGAACAACTGCTGTTAATGAGCATAAACAGAAGAGAAACACAAAACTACAACTGATTTCAAACAGCAGCAGCAGATTCACTTATAACTAAAACACAAAAAAGTGGTGGTGTTTTATTGTTGTTGTAAAAAATTACTAAATCAGTTCATTCTCATTAATATCACTATATGGAATTTTGTAGAGTGTGGCGGAAATAAGGCCAAACAGGTTGGTAAGAAGTATAGCTGCTGTTTGTGGAGTTGCTTAATGATCCTCTGCTGAGATTTTGAGAGATTAAATGTGTTTTATTTCAGTTTATTTCATCTAAGGCTGTTACTGAAGGTAAATATAGTTTTGTGTTTCTCTTATGTTTATGCTTATTAACAGCAGTTGTTCGTCATCTGTGCTCAATCATCCATAATTAATCCTTCCATCGTCTCATTAACCTTAACTCTGCTGCTGAGTAACTTTTACTCAATTTAGAGAGGGACCAAATACACTCTGAACCGAGTAAATTTTACTCAGAGGATTTTGCTGTAGTTCCGGTTCCCTCCAAAAGTCAAGGGTTTTTTTCAATGGGATTTCAGATAAATTGCTTAAATTAGGTCAGTGGCGAACACAAACTCAAGATACTTTCACGTTTTATTCTATGACATAAAACACATCAGTTACACCACACTCTTGATTTATTAAATCTGTTATGCTCCTTTTAAAAGACGGTTGCTATCAAGTTGCTAAACGGGACTACAGGCGGTGTCGGAGACATTATACGTCATCGAGCTCCACTGGTCTGGGGTTGTCGCTTGCGTTGGACATTTGGATTTATTTGTTATTTAAGTATTTTCATGAATAGTATTTTATAGTTTGTTGTATTTTTCTAATTGGGAATTCATATAGTGTGTAGATAAGGCCTTCACTCGTAAAGACTGCAAGAACAGATTCATTTGTTGATCATTTATTTTAATTAAACAATATTATGAAGATAACTTACTGCTGGCCAGCGCAGTCTGTCTCTTTCCTGCTCTCAGTAGTGCAAACATGTGAATAAATGTGTAAAAATACATACATGTGAACTGTTATTTAACGTGATCGATTGATTTTTCATCGTTTTTTCTTCGTCTGAACCCATTTTACTCTGTCATAATTCACTCCTCCTTAACATGTAGAGCATATGTGACTGTATGAGCTGCTTTTCACTGTACTCCGTGACAAAAACGAATATTGAATGCTGTTCTGTGTCCATGATGGAACATGCATGCATATGATAGACTTTTGTCCGTCACGCCCAATTTCTGTCATGTATTACTAAGGTAAGCGGGCTGTACGCACGCTAGCGATACACTTATTTAAATATGTCTTATGATGATACCATGTAGGCACATTTATACCTACAGTTTTAAACCTTTTACAACAACTGTAAAGTAAAACTAAATCTATTTCCCACGTATAAAACTATCCAAAAGGCACGTAGGTCCATATGTTTTTGTGTATTTATTTGCTTATAATATATAGCTTGGATTATAATATAATAAACCGAGAGATTAAACCTTTATCATGGACCATATTTCTAAAAAAAAATATTATTATTTTTTTTGTAACTTTATTGAACACAATAAACATTATAAACAATATAACATGGCCTGGTACAAAATACAAACCTCCTTAAACAGACAACAGAATAACAACAGACAAAATTTTATAACAAAAATAAGTAAATAAATAATTACATAACTTAATAAAAGAATAAGAGGAGAAAAATAAAAAAAAATAAAAACCCTAGTGGTCTTCATCAAGATCTAGTATTTCTATTAAATCACATAGAATTACAGCATTCTTTTTCTTCATTTGCTTAAGCGATAGAAAATAAAGACCTAGTTCCTTGCGAAAAACATAAAATTTGGGAGAAATTCTTAAGAACCTATTCTTATGTAAAAAGAACTTCCCAAGAATAATAATTGTGTTAATTACTAAATAATGTGTTTCATCTTTCAAAAGTAAACCAAACAGTACGTTTTCTTTTGTTAAAGCATGTAAATCTTCAAACTTCGAAAATAACCAATAATGCAAATCTTCCCAGAATGCACACGCAAATTCACAATCATAGAAAAGATACTCTGTAGTTTCAATTTGATCATCACAGAGGGAACAACACCATATTTCTAAAATAAGTTTGAAATGTCGCCCGTAGCAGGGTGGTGCTGACGTCACCGGCGAGCGCCCTGAAGGCTGTAGTCCGTTTATAGCCTAATGTTAGCTTTTCAGTTCTTGCGTTTACATTTAAGGTCCGAAAGTGCTGAAAGTTGTATTATCGTGTGAGGATTATCCGGCTGGACAAAACGTGTAAGTGTAATGAACAGTGTTTGAACACAAAGCTTATTATTCGCAAACTTCGAAAAGCCTATGAGAAAATCCTATGGGGACTTTATCGAGGGAGCCAGTTTTATGCTAGCAGCCGATTAGCCTACAAGCTAACGTCATAGTTCCTCCACTCTATAGTGAAGGGGAGATTATACTGTCAGTGAACACCGTCTTTTGGATGAGACGTTAAATCGATGTCCTGACTCTCTGTGGTCATTTAAAATCCCATGGCACTTCTGGTAGAGTAGGAGTGTAACCCTGGTGTCCTGGCTAAATTCCCCCATCGGCCCTTACTCATCACGGTCATGGTAACTTTTATTTCCTGGTTTTGATCCAGACGTTATTCATTCACAAATTAAGCACTGAGACCGGGCTTGTGGGCGGGGCTAGGGTGGAGTGGTGGGCGGAGCTTGGGTGGAGTGGTGGGCGGGGCCTCTTCGCATATAAATATTCTCCATCTTTCCTCTGTGTTCAGATCCAGAGTATCACTGATAGCTCTCGCGGCTCGATCCGCCGTAAAAACCCGGCGGCCGTCACGACTCAGCTGAGCGTCACTGAAGAACCAGCGGCCAGCAGCAAAGAGCAGAAACCAGAAGAGGAGGTACAGGATCACTGACACACTCACAGTTTTCATCTTGCACTGCTATAACAGCCCCAGTGCTTGTGCTGAACATGCTGTGATCGCAGCTTGACAGTCTTGTCTGATTTCATCGCTTCTGTGATGCCTTTAGAGTAGTGGACACTGAGGAATCCACTCTGACTCTCTCTCTTTCTAAGCACTTTCTGTTTCTTTGAAATATTTTATTTATTTATGTTTGTTAATTGTTTAATTTATTGTTTAATTATTTCTTTGAAAATTTGAAAATGAAATGAAAGGTGAAATTACTTTTAATAAAAAAATGCACTTAATGTACATGGTTATAATTTAATTGAATATTTTATGATTTAATTTAATTAAATCCTAATTTATTTTAATGAATTAAATAAA
>CAIGQQ010031496.1:2898825-2928572 GCA_903798035.1 Danio albolineatus
TGATTTAATTTAATTAAATCCTAATTTATTTTAATGAATTAAATAAAATTAAAATTACATTTTATTTTATTAATAATTTAATTAATAATTAATAATTACAAATATTTTATTTTATGATTTAATTTAATTAAATCCTAATTAATTTAATGAATTAAATAAATTAAAATTACATATAATTAAAAGACAATTTGGATATTATTTTAGTTATTTAATTGTTTACTGTTTATTTTAATTAATTTATTTATTTTAATTTAAAAATATATTATTATTGGTTTTATTTATATTAACATTAGGGCTGTCCAAAATTTAATCGTGATTAATCACATCCAAAATGAAAGTTTAACATAATATTTGTGTGTGTACTGTGTATATTTATATTATGAATATATAAATACACAAATGCATATATTAGATAAAATGTTGGTTTATATTTAGATATCTAAAAAATATTTGTGTATGACACAAATTTTACATTTGAATATGATGTAACTACTTTGATGTAACTTTTTTATATATAGTTTTGGCTTCTATGAATGTGTTTATCACATATACATAATAAATATATATAACACACACACACATATTATGTCAAAACAAACTTTTATTTTGGATGTGGTTAATCACGATTAATTCTTGGACAGCCCTAATTAACATTGTATTTTTGTATTAATTTGACTATAATTTGTGGTTTATTATAAGTTATACAACATTAGCTATGTTTCTGTGCACCTATTTTATGTGCATTTTGGATATGCGCATAAAAAACAGTTGATGGAAATACCTAGATGCGCATCAGTTTTGAAAATGTGCGTTAAAACATACACATAACTGAGTAGGATAAACTTTTTATTCGATAAGAAAAGATGCACATAAACTGCGATGGAAACACTTTTTCCCGAACAAATTCCAGCATGAGCATTAAAAAGGTCATGTGATTTAGTTATTAGAGATCATGTGATGATGAAAATGTGTGTGAATGGACAAACCAGCAGGCTGAACACACTGTAAAACATCTGAAATTGTGTTTTTGTCATTTGTGTTATTATATTATTAATGACCTCCAGAATAGTCAAGAGCATCTGTGCTCAGCATCTTACAGCTTCAAACGTCACCACGTGCTGTCAGCATTGTCTTTTGCGGCGCAATACCTTAAATAAAGCCAAGATTGATGCAGCTTCTCCTACTGCAGTAAATTACCGTTTTACTGTTGATTTTTGGCGCCAGAAGTGACGATTCTCTTTGATGGAAACGCTGCTTTATTCGGACGTCTTTTATGCGATATTACTGTCTTGCGCATGAATTTAATTTGCATCTTTGGATGGAAACACAGCTACTGTCATATCCATTTAACAATCTTCCTTTTTAAATGTAAAATCATCATTTTCACTCTCATTGTAATTATATCAGTTTATTTTTTTTTTGTAATATCCACTGCAAATTTTAGATAGTAGATTGAATTACTTTAGAGTTAATATGAACACTCCCTCAGAGTTTATATGGGAACCACTGTAACAGTTTAACACTGTTATATTAACACCACAATATTAACACCACAGCGGATCATATGAACACCACTCAGTGTTATATGATAACACTCTTAGGTCAAATTTTCAACAATGCATGGAAATAAAAATATATCTTGTTTAATATAAAAAATTAAAGTGTTTATTTTATTTTCATTCATTTTATTTTATTTTATTTTATTTTATTTTATTTATTTTATTTTATTTTATTTTATTTTATTTTATTTTATTTTATTTTATTTTATTTTATTTTATTTTATTTTATTTTATTTTATTTTATTATTAATTAATTAATTTATTTATTTATTTATTTATTTTATTAAATTTTATTTTATTATTATTATTTTGTTTCATTATTTTGCATTATTCTTGATTTCAGAATATCTCTTGCATATTAACAGCTGTATGTTCTCCTTCTCTTCTGTCCTGATACTCTCCACATGTATGTATGTACGTATGTTTGGCTCCTGCCCTCTCAGTGTGTCCCTGTGTCCCCATCCCGACAGGAGCAGCTCATTCATGACAAGAGCACGAACCCGCCGACCCCGGCCAGCCCGCAGTCGCCCAGCGCAGACGCCCAGACGCCCGGCACTGCCGTCCAGATGACCTGGAGCGAAGTCAAGTGTGACGGAGAGCAGAACAAACCTGTGGGAGCAACAACACCCGAGGCCATCAAAGACCTCTTCAACATGAAGCCGTAAGATGATGACTGATGGAGCTTTCATTCGCTGCACGAGTCAATCAAGAGTTTATTTGAGAAAAAAGCTGATCAGATTCTAAAAGCTTCTAAAAATCTTCAAAAAATATTTTAAATGTGTTTAAAAAAATAGCTTGAAATCATGCTTTACTTTGAGTTTTAAACAGTTCAGTTGCAAAAGAAAATTGATTTCTGATCAATTAAAAGTAAATATTTTGAAAATAAAACTTAAAAACTACCAAAAATTCTAAAAACTTTCAGAAATTCTAAAAACCTTCAGAAATTTTAAAAAACTTCCAAAAATTATATAAAAAAACTTCTAAAAATTATTTAAAACTTAAAAAAAAAAAAATTAAAAAAACTTCCAAAAATTATTTTTTTAAAAATCCAAAAATGATTAAAAAAACTTCCAAAAATTATAGAAAACAACTTCCCAATATTATTTAAAAAAAAACTTCCATAAATTATAAAAAAAACCTTCCAAAAATTCTAAAATATATATATATAAAAAAAACCTTCTAAAAATTCTTAAAAACTTTAAAAATATATAAAAAAAACAACTTCCAAAAAGTATTTTTTAAAAAACTTCCAAAAATGATAAAAAAAACCTTCCAAAATTATAAAAAACTTCCAAAGAAAATAAAAAAAAACTTTTAAAAATTCTTAAAAACCTTCAAAAGCTTTTAAGAGACTTTTATAAATTCTTAAACCTGGAGCTTGTTGGTAGTTTTCAGAAATCATCTTTTTGCTTTATAGTTTTCAATTCAGTTCAATTCAATTAATCTTTATTTGTACAATGTAGATTGTGTCGAAGCAGCTTCACATGCATTATAAAAAATTGAAACAGTGTCAGTCCAGAATTCAGTGTGGTTTAATATTCACTGCTGAGAGTCCAAACACTGAAGAGTAGTCCATCGATGCGCAGCTCTACAAGTCCCGAACCATGCAAGACAGTGGCAACAGCGGGGGGAAAAAACTTCACCAATTGTCGAAAGTGAAGAATTAAAAAAACCTCGAGAGAAACCAGGCTCAGTTGAAACGTTTCTCCTACGGCCAGACGTCTTGTGCAGAGCTGCAGTCTAGGCGCCAGTTTTGAAGGTAAAGTGCAAAAAAAAAATAATAATTATAAAAAATTTAAACATTATAAAAAAGCTTCTACAAATTATCTTTAAAAAATACAAAAAAAAAAATACAAAAATTGTAAAACCTGGAGCTTTTTATTGGTTTTCGAAAATAGTGTTTTTACTTTAGATTTTTGAAAAGTTCAATTGCGAAAAAAAGAAAAAGTTTTTTTAAACCTGGAGCTTTTTTTCAGAAATCTTTTTTTTTTTTACATTGAGTTCTGAAGCTGAAGAGTCCAATTGCAAAAAGAAATAGATTGAAAAATTCTAAAAGCCTTTACAATTTCTGAAAATTAAACCATATAATATATTTTTTTAAATCTCCAAAAAAAATCCAAAAACGTCTAAGAATTAAAAAACAATTAATTGTAAAAAAAAAATGTAAAAATTTGAGCTTTTTAGTACTCTTCAGAAATCATGTTTATATATTGAGTTTTGAGGAATTCAATTACAAAAAGAACTTCTTGAAAACAAACTTCTGTAACTTCAAAAAACAGCCACAGGACTGAGCAAAGTGCTGCACATGAGACCGAGTAAAATAAAGAGACAGATAAAACATAAAATAAACCAAGAGAAGCGACTGAATGCATTTAAAAATGAAGCAATAGAAAAGACTATTAAAATAAATGAATATTAAAAGGCAAAGCTAAACAGGTACGTTTTTAGGAGTGATTTAAAAAAATACTGGATCCATTCTAATCTCAAACAACTGGAGTTTTGACAGGTTTTTGAGAAATCATGCTTTTACGTTGAGAAAAAAGTTAAAAGCATGAAGGAGTTGTGTGGAAGCCTTCATTTTTTTACAGTGTTGATTCAGTTTTGCGTTGCTTTCACACTCCTCTGTCTTTCTTTCTTTGTCCTGCCGCAGAGAATGGGAAAATCTGTGAGTATAGATGCTGTGAGAAACACATGGACACTCTCTGACGGATGCTGATGAATGTTTATAAGCTGATCATCAATGTTTTTTTGCTTTCAGAAACCAGTCGAACGTGAGGCGCATGCACACCGCACTCAGACTCAATGAAGTCATTATTAAGAAATCCCAAGAGGCCAAACTAGTGCTGCTGAATATGCCGGGACCACCCAGAAACAGAAGCGGAGACGAGAACTGTATCCTCACAAACCACATTAGCATATCTGTGCCAAATTACAGGAATGATTATTATTATTAGTTTTTAAATTATTATTATTATTACTTTTATTATAATTATTGTTATTATTATTATTATTATTATTAATGGTATTATTATTATTTTCATCATTGGTAGTATTGTTGTTGTTATTATTATTAATATTATCATTATTATTATTATTATTATTGGTATTTAATTATTATTATTATTATTATTATTATTATTATTATTATTATTATTATAGGTATTATTATTATTATTATTCTTATCATTATTATTATTGGTATTATTAATATTATTATTAATATTGGTATTATTATTATTAATATTATTATTGGTATTATTATTATTATTATTAGTAGTAGTAGTAGTAGTAGTATTGGTAGCATTATTATTATTATTGATATTAGTATTATTAATATTAGTATTATTGGTAGCATTATTGGTAGCATTATTATTTTATTATTATTATTATTATTATTATTATTATTATTATTATTATTATTATTCGTATTATTAATATTTTTTGTTATTATTATTATTATTGGTATTATTATTATTACTATTATTATTATTATTATTATTATTATTATTATTGTTTTATTTTTATTATTATTATTATTATTATTATTATTATTATTGGTATTATTAATGTTTTATTATTATTATCATTATTATTGTTGTTGTTGTTGTTGTTGTTGTTATTGGTATTATTATGATTATTATTATTATTATTGGTATAATAATTTTTATTATTATTATTATTATTATTGGTATTTATTATTATTATTATTATTTGTATTATTATTATTATTATTGTTATTATTCATATTATTATTATTATTCATATTATTATTATTATTATTATTATTAATATTAGTATTGGTATTATTCATATTATTAATATTATTATTAGTATTATTCATATTATTATTATAATTATTTGTATTATTATTATAATTATTATTATTATTATTATTATTATTATTATTATTATTATTATTGTCATCATTGGTATCATTATTATTATTATCAATATTATTATTGGTATTATTATTATTATTATTGGTATTATTACAACCCTCCTCACTTTCGTCCGCGACACCTCTCCATCCTCTGGTAACATGTTGGATCAGTTACCTCGATCTGTTCCAGGACCTCACAATTCACAAATTAAGCAGTGCGTTAAATACATGTAACTCTGTATGACAAGGAGGCAAATCAGCTTCTCACACTGAGAGGGTTGTTTTACTCTGTAGCTTATAGATCTCCTTAAAACTAACTGAAAATAACATCCAAAATGTTTCATTTTAATTTCACGGGAGATTAATATCATTCTGATTGGCATTCTGATTGGCATGATTGATTTACAGCATCCCTACCAACCTTACTGCAACTGTATCTATGTCTTCTATCTCTCTGTTCCTTGACTCTCCATCAACCAGACATGGAATTCATGGAGGTTTTAACCGAGGGTCTCAACCGGGTCCTCCTTGTGCGTGGTGGAGGCCGTGAGGTCATCACCATCTACTCTTAAGAAACTAGTCAACATCACCCCCCTCCCCGTTTTCCCCTCATCCCCCAAGCAATATCCCAGAATTCCCTTTCGGTCAAGCAGCTTCATCCGTTCCAGTTCTACCGATCTGCCAAACATCCACACTTTACTGCTGTATGAAGAAGAAGAGCACTGTTGATGTCAGTGGGTATTTGTTCAATGCCCCTCTGCTGTAGCTTTCCTACATCATCCGTCAATCACAGCTCTCGCCCAATCAGGAGAAGCGGTGGGTGGAGCTTGATTTGTCTTTATCTCTTCATTTCTTCGTCAGAGATGCTGTGAAACACTGCTCTGATGGAGACTGATCATGATTTACATCTTTTTGGTCTCCGATGTCCTAAATGTGAAAAGATTGTGAGTGTGATGAATATATACACACACACACATATAAAAGAAGACTAATGTGAACTGTGAAATGTGAAGTGTAAAGTCAACATGGAATGACTATTGGAGCTCTTTACTTTCGGGTGACACTTTAGTTTATGTGCCAAGTCTTGCTATTGAGATATTTACATTTATAGCTACTCATTTAGCTGAGACTTTTATCTAAAGTGACTTCGAAATGAGGATAAAAGAAGCACTTCAAACTTTAACTTAAATTAAGTCTAATGAATGAATGAATTTATTTATTTATTTATTTTTATTTTATTTATTTATTTTTTTTCCATTTATTTTATTTTATCATTTGTATTCATTTTATTTATTTGTTTCTTTCATTTTATTTATTATTTTTTATTTATTTTATTTTTTTGTTTTTTTCTTTATTTTTTATTTCATTATTTTTATTTATTTTACTTTATTTACTTTATTTATTTTATTTATTTTATTATTTTTAATTTTTAATTTTTTTATTTATTTATTTTATTATTTGTATTTATTTTAATCATTTGTTTCTTTTCTATATTAATTTTTAAATTTTATTATTTTATTTTGTTTATTTTGTATTTATTTTATTTATTTGTTTGTTTCTTTATTTAATTTTTAACTTAATTTATTTGTTTATTTTTATTTGTATTTATTTAATTATTTTTTTCCTTCTTTTTTTTTCTTTTTTCTTTATTTTTTGGTGTTTATTAATACTTATAAAGTGTGATATTACTCTACATTCCAAATTATTAATAATTAATAATAACTAACTATTAATTTGCACCATATTATGAGTTTATTGAGCTAAACGGCTTATTTAAAAGCTTATTAATAGCAAGAATTTGACCTTAAAATACAGTGTGACCTGCTTAAGTAAATAATTACTCAAGATATTCAAAAAAAGTTATATACTTTAAAAAATAAAAAGTATAATAACTAATAAATATAACATTAAAAAATGTTTTTATAAGTTTTAAAACCTCTAATTAAACCTCTCACACTTTTTTGGGATTGGCTATCTCTAAAAATGTCGCAATGTAAGAGTACAACTGCATTTCACATTGACTTTAAGCGGGTTCCTCTGCACAAACACCCGTTGTTCTACTTCTGTGTCTGTCTAGTCTCCTCAACCTCCTCCATGTTTTGTTTTTCGTCCATTCCTAGCTATCCCCCTGCCAAATACAGTCACAATATGTGCCAAAAAACGAGGCTGGCAGGGTGTGCGACAAGCGAGAGTCTATCAGTGTAACCCACACTGTAATTAGCAAAAGAACGAGCTTAAAAAAAAAAGAAGAAAACATTCTCAGCCACTCTGAAGTAGTGTAAATAGTGCGTTATTATTGAATATCAGTGTAGTATCTTGAGTTGTGAAGATTCTGGTGAAGAAACGCTGTTGTCTTACAGGGTCAGGGTGTTTTTTGGGTGGCTACAGGATTCACTATGGCGGCTTGAAGTACTACGAACCTCCCCTCCACAACAAGCACTCAACCTGCACTGACAGCCACTGTGTAACAAATGATTTAATGAGTCTGTGGGTTCATTAAATGAACGTGAGTATGTGTGTGTGCATGCATGTGTGTATGTGTGTGTGCATGCATGTGTGTGTGTGTTGCATCCTTGAGCAAACAGTTGCCCATATCTTTAGTTTTGTTCCCATTTTGCTGAAAAGAAACCTACGTTTGTTGCATTCACAGATAAATCAGCTAAATTAGACAGAATCTACATTATATTTGGTGGGCTACACCGGAAATGTGTCACAGAGCTATATATATCTATATATATATAAAGAGAGAGAGAGTATTATAGTATTTGATTGTATTGCCAAACATCGATTTCACTTGTGCCATATAAGAATGAAAATGTGAACTTGTCAGCTGAGACAAACATTGAATATGTCGTCACTTTAAATACTAACGCTGCATCGACCAAATTAATTGCAGTTTACTAAACTATGTTAGAAAATCCGAGTGCTATATTGGCTTGGTGTAAGACCTACAGAACGGCAGCTAGTATTTTGTGTCGCTCTGCTGTTGCGAGAGCCAAATTTGTGTGATTTTGAACAAGTAGATTGCTGTCATTATCAACAAAGCCGCACGCGGATCCATTTTGGGTGTTGCCATAGTGACTAATGATTTTCGAGTCCATAAACAGCTCGGAATAGACTCAGAGTTGTGGTTTGGTAATTGCCGTAATTCCAGCGAAAAGTGAACGCAGATTGAGCTGTTTCGACAAAGCGCGATGGGTCAAATAACATCCAGAAATCTGAACTCTATGCAGCGCGAGTGTAATGCATTTGCCAAATCACCCGAGATTACTTGCTAAATGAACCTCTGCTTTTAGATCAGAATGTGTATTTTTCAGAGCATAATATATGTGAAATTGGGAAATCATATAGTCATTGTATTATTTATTTTTGTAGGGATAGGCTATTTTTTACTGCAGTCTTGTTTTCGCAGAAATATCAACATAGCATATATATATACATTCACCAGCCACTTTATTAGGTAAACCTGTCCAAATGCCTTGTTGATGTCAGAGGAGAATGGCCTGACTGGTTTCAGCCGATAGAAAGGCACCAGTAACTCAAATAACCACTCGTTACAACTGAGGTCTGCAGAAGAGCATCTCTGAACGCACAACACGTCCAACCTTGAAACAGATGGACTACAGCAGCAGAAGACCACACCGTGTGCCACTCCTGTCAGCTAAGAACAGGAAACTGAGGCTACAATTCACTCAGGCTCACCAAAATTGGACAATAGAAGATTGAAGAAACGTTGCCTGATCTGATGAGCCTCGATTTCTGCCGCAACATTTGGATGGTCGGGTCAGAATTTGGCATCACCAACATGAAAGCATGGATCCATCCTGCTTTGTATCAACGGTTCAGGCTGCTGGTGGTGGTGTAATGGTGTGGAGGATATTTTCTTGGCACACTTTGGGCCTATTAGTAACAATTGAGCATCGTGTCAATGCCACAGCCTACCTGAGTATTGTCGCTGACCATGTCCATCCCTTTATGACTACAGTGTACTCATCTTCTGATGGCTACTTCCAGCAGGATAACACTCCATGTCATAAAGCGTGAATCATCTCAGACTGGTTTCTTGAACATGACAATGAGTTCACTGTACTCAAATGGCCTCCACAGTCACCAGATCTCAATCTAACAGAGCGTCTTTGGGATATGGTGTAACGGGAGATTCACATCATGGATGTGCAGCCGACAAATTTGCAGCGACTTCGTGATGCTATCATGTCAATATGGAGCAAAATCTCTAAAGAATAGTTCCAGTAGACAAAAGGGGGTCCAATCCAGTACTAATAAGATTTACCTAATAAAGTGGCCGGTAAGTGTATACAAGCCCAAAATTATTAATATGAATCATTTCGGGCTTAAATGTATGTATATGCACAAATATATAGATAAATAGATCAAATATATACACAAATATATATATAACTTGAATCTCACTGGTAAGAAAGTAGTTTACGAAGTTATTACAGATTAATTTATGTTCAAACATGGGAAAACCTCTCATAAGATATGAATGCTGCTGCTAATGTATGAATAGATTTGAATCGTGCGTGTACATAGAGCGAACGAATAAATATTTAAAGGTAGATTTACGAGGGGAGGGGTTGACGCTGAGATTGCATACAAGTATCAGCGTTTGCATCGAAAACGACTTCAGCCTTATATATACATATATCTTCAGCTTTATCATGGTTCGTTTATTTTGTATTCATTTAACAGTGTTTTTTTTTCAAGATGAATCTGAACAAAATGCAAAATGTGTCGAAACACATTTTTAACGAAGTACTGCCTGCGTAGACTGAGCCTCTGATGACGTTTCGACGATTAGTTCACATGACGATGTTTTACCGAACACTTTTACTCCTGTTTGCATGGTGTGTGTTGGAAATAAATTGTTCGATTTTCGTAACGTGAAAAGAGAAGTTCCTGGAAAATTGTCGAGGCAGCTTTTTCAGCACGGATATCCAGGAAATAATATATATGTGTGTTTAGCATTCTTACGTGTACACTTAGACTAGCGGGATACTTGCAAGATACTTGTTTTTGACTTTGTATATAATAGCGCTCTTGAGACACCGTAGCTACAGGAACGTGGTTCCCTGTTGTGTTTTGTTAGGACGCTTTTAGTACACACCGGAAAAAAAAAAGTGGTCTACAAACTTTTATTGGTTTTCAACGGTAACGTGCAATATTGATTTCATTGGGAAACGGTATGTATGCTGTATTTTTATTCATTTGTTTTGCTAGTTTGCCCACGAGTCTGCTTCTCGTTGAATAGTCCATCGGCGCGCTTTGTATGCTAGAGTGTGCGTCACATCTGTTCTATGGTGGCTGAGATAGAAATGCACTTTATACAAAGGTAACGTTATTTACGTGGCGATTGAGTTGCCGGAATCGTGAGCATGCCAGATCCATTTCAGCACCGATGCCTCTAGTGGCGAAAGTGTGCGCTGCATCGGCCGTACAGCGAGAGTTTTTTGTTCGCTGCAGTAACATACTACCTGAACATATTGACTTTATTATGCTGTAAAAAAATTGAAAAAGTGTGTGCGCGTGTGTGTTTGCTGTTTATTTGGCATGGATTTCTAGCATTTCTTGTAATTTATCGAAAACGATGAAAAGAGTATACGTAGATGTGTAAAAAAAAAAAAAAGAAGATATATTTATAATACAAATCACTGAGTTGATGTGGGGACATCATATCCCTCCCATTATCCCTCTTTTCACTCCCTACGACGTTTCCACCGAAACTACGAGCACTGTTTCGATGTGATCACCTTAAAATTATCGATTAAAGACTATAAAACAAGCGCTTCCACTGCTGGGCTTGGCTCTATTCAAACTGACAGTGGACACTCCATTCACAGCGTATCTCTTTCCTTTAATCAACATCTCACGATTAATGCCTGCTTGTGTGTAGCAAAAAAAAAAAGTGTTTTATATTCCTTCGCTAAGGAACAGCAAGGCATTCGACACATCTCGGAAACTAAAAAAGGGCTCTGAATAACAGTCTGTATACTTGGTTCTGGAGTTTGACCCTCACAACTGGATGTTCTCTAAAATAATCTCGCTTTATTGTTTTAATCCTACACTCTTAAAAAATAATGAGTGATCATTGCTTCTTTGGAGTTTAGGTTCTGCAGACATAGTTATTTTCTTTACATGTATTTAATAGTTTAGGATAGCTTTATAATATAGTTTGTATTTTATTTAGAGTTAGCTTCTGCAGACAGTTATTTTCTTTACAGGTCGTTTACACTCTTAAAAATGAAAGCATTGGCATTGATTGTCCCATTGCTATGGCACTATGGTTTTGATAAAACATTCCTTGTGTTTTAGGGTGCTTTCACACCAGCACTTTTGGTCCACACCTGGGTTCGTTTGACGTCATAGTACGGTACGTTTAGCTAGTGTGAACACGTCTTCTGAACTCGGGTGCGCACGCGTAAACCGTACCCGAGTCCGCCTGAAAGAGGTGGTCTGGGGTACGGTTAACACGAACTCTGGTACGATTCACTTGTAGTATAAATGCAATTGAATTCTGAGGAGAATGGCCAGACTGGTTCCAGCTGATAGAGCTGATAGCAACAGTATCTTAAATAACCACTCATTACAACTGAGGTCTGCAGAAGAGCATCTCTGAACGCACAACACGTCCAACCTTGAGGCAGATGGGCTACAGCAGCAGAAGACCACACTGGCTAATAATATATGAAAGTTTATATTATTTTTGCGGCAGATAGACACAAATCGCTTTCTGGATGTCTAAAACCAAAAGGTTCAGTAAAAGCGAAACGAGCGCGATGTATGCAGTGCGGACGTCTTTCCATTTTGGCGCTTTGCTTTTATGTCCGTCACCTGGCAACAGCCGTACACAAAACAGCGGCTTGATGACGCAAGCGTACCGGGGTTCAGAAGGAAAAAAGACAGTGTGAACACAAACCAACTGAGAAGGTGGAAAGGGGGGACAATCGAACTTGGGTACAATCCAGGCAATTGAACCAAGTGTGAAAGCACCCTTAGTTTGAAGAACATTTTAAAACCTAATTGCGTTTTTTTAAAGGCAGAGTTCACCCAAAAGAAAAATCTACTCACTATTTTCTCTCCCTCAAGTGATTCTAAAACTTTGAGTTTCTTTCTTCTGATGAACACAAAAGATATTTTGAAGAAAGCTAAAAACCTGTAACCACTGACTTAGTAGGAAACTAATTCCATAGTAGGAACCATAGTATGTGACCATAGTAGGAAAATCAAATACTATGGAAATAAATGCACTGTAAAACAAATATGATAAGATTAAATAGTCCTGAAAACATGCGTTTTTGGTCATTTAGGTCAACTTATTAATCTAAGTTAATCATGTTTTAACTTAATTTTATAAGTTACATAAGCTGTTTTAAGTCCGTTTAACGTAATATAAGTTCATTGGACTCATACGGTTAATTTGATTCAGCTTAAAAAATTAAGACAACCAGGATTTGTGTGGTTACAGGTTTCCAGATTTTATCTGCTTTTGTGTTTTCCAGAAGAAAGAAAGTCAAACTGGTTAAGAAGAAAGAGTAAATGATGACAAAGTTTTCAGTTTTGGGTGAACTGCCACTTTAAGCTACTTTATAGTTCAAACACAATTTTTTATATAAATAATTTTAACAATATAATCAAAATTCATTTCAGAATCCCCTTTTTGGTAAATTTTATCAAATCAATTTAGGCTTTTTTTAAATATATTAGTTAACAAATATAAGTTATCTAAATATATAACTAAGAAAAAAAATTTTTTGAAGAACTTTTCTAGTAAAAGATTATTTGGGGAACTAAACATCCCGTTCCTCTATAATCATTGTAAAATGCTTTTAGAAGCTTTTATTTTTAAGAGTGTACACAGTAAAAAATAAAAAAATAATCCATAAGTTGGCAGTTTTCCATATTTTGTGACTCTTTTCGTTTGTTTATGCTTTTGAATTGCACTATGGGATCTTGATCTTTCCTCCAACAGCTTTTAATCTCGAAAAGTTTGAAAAAGCGACTTTTATGAACATTTTAAATAGTATAAAGTGATATATTGTCTGTTATGCTTATGTATATTACGCTACAAAAACCTGATAATGAACTGCCAGTACATTTTCTCTTATTTTGCAGACTTATTTCTCTATATATTAACTCTTATATTATTTCAAATGTCTAAATTGTCAATAAAAGTCACTTAAATTTTCAACATCAGAAGTCGACAGAGCAGAGATTAACATGCCATAATGCAATTCACAACCGTAAATAACCGTAAAACACACAAAACATGGAAACTCTTAATTAACAGATATTATTTTTACAGTTTAGATCAAATCCGCTTTAGTTTAAGAGGTTTTAAAGCATGTTTTCTGAAGATCAAGAGATCAAAATGGCACCAGACTGTAAACCGCTATTAAAGACCTTCCTTCTCAAGAGTCTCCTCATGACATTTACCTCTGAAGGCCTGTATTTGTGTTTTTTTTCTTTGTGAACTTAAATGAAAACGGTACAGCTCTTCATGCATGTGAACGATCCGTCCATGAGCTCTGATAGGGTCCAAATCCTCAAATCTGAATCCAATCCATCTGAAGCAGTTGAAATAGAGCCAGGACCCGGGTTCGTTGTCCTGTTCAACGCATGCACATTATCCTGAACAAACTGATATACGATATATATATAAATATATAAATATTTAAATGTTTTGTGATAAAAAGTATTATGTTCACGCTGGTTTATTTCAGTTCTTTTGATTGTAAATGTGTTATTTTTAACCAGATGTTCGATGTTGTGCACAAAGATTAGTAGTATTATTTTTTTGGATCAACTTAGTATGAATGAATAACGAGTGGTTTAAGGGGTCTATTTTTTACTATGGGTAGTTTAGCCAAGACGAAGACGATTTTACTTTTACTACAGCTGTCACTAAGTTCATTTATTTAAAGAACCGATTACCAAAGTCATTTATGTTAACCTGGGTATGTGTTTAGTCTATTTTAAACTCTCATTCTCAATGAATTAAAAAGAAACCTGAGGTAAATGGTGAAAATATTAGTTAAGAGGTTTGTATTCTTGCCTTAAATACATGAATTGGCAGCTATGTACGCTTATAAATGTGAAACGATTATGTAAAAGTATATATATTTAATCATAAATAAGCTTTTTGGCAATTCTAAAGCAAATTTTACTCAACTAAAGTACATATTTACTAAAATAAAAGTATAGAGAATTAATCTTTTATTAATTTATCTTAAAAAATTATAATCTAAAAGTCAAATACTTCCATTTTTGTAATGATTAACAATCATTAATTAATAATTAATCAATCTCTCAAATGAAAAACAATACAGTTTTGATTGATTCTAACTTTTTGTAATTTGACAGCACAAAAATGTATGTTTATCGCAAATTTTTCTCAACTAATTTGATTTAATAAGCAGATTTATATCTATAATGGCGTGTTGCTTTTAATACAGCATTGTTGCAAATAAATATAGATATTGCTGAAATAAATAATCACAGTTGACAATAAGAGAAACGAACTTATTTGTTTTCTGATGGAGTCATCAAATCAGTCGCTTTGAGCGATTCAATAATCATAACTGATTGCAGACAGCACTGCAGTGATTTTTAGATCATTAGTTTTACATCCAATCCCTCAGGCTTGTTTTTGATTCACTTGAAATTAAAACAATGTATGAACATTTGAAAGGGAATGTGGTGGAGAAATAAATCGTTCACTATTTATTTATTTATTTATTTATTTATTGTCTATTCTGGGTCATGTAGTGTTCTTGTGTATTTTTTACGTTTTAAGTGTGTGTGTGTGTGTGTGTGTGTGTGTGTGTGTACACTGATGTACACACAGCAGATCTGGGACCATAGGCAATTGTGGACGGGGGTCCATGTAAATAAACCCGAACTAATTCGTGTTGAGGTGTTTATTTTTCTGTGTCGGTGTAAGTTGAATATTTTAAAAAAAAGATAAATAATGAGTATTATCTATTGTGTTTCATGGTACATAAAGAAAACGATGTAGTTTTATCTTACATTTCAAATGCTTTATCTCTATGGCTTCTGCAAAACTCCCATTCCATTTTATAGATTTGTCAGCACAAAATGCAATAAATGAATACCATTTTACTACGGGTTATTTGACCGAGTCTTCTTTCTGAGCAGGCTGTGAATGGCTGTGAATTGAAATGTCGTTTATTTTACACACCTGATTGTTATTACTATGAGCTCATTCATTAGTACAGGGTGGTTTGGAGTGGGATTGAGTCAACTATTAACGCTTGATTTACACTTTAAAACTAGATGTATGTGAAGTCAGCTCTTTAAATGGCGAAAAAAATATTCTCCTGTGTATTTTAAATAATAATATTAATAATTTAAGATTATACATAATGTAAATATACATGTGTCCACCCCTATGACGGATCATACCATTGTGAATGCATAATAGCGCCAAACCGTCTATGAGAGAAATTATTCATTCAGCGGTCTCAAAACAAACCAGCAGAGCTTACGTTAGACAATGTAAGTATTCACAAGATACTTTTTTCCTTGTAAAATAGGTGTTTGTGTCTACATATAGCCTAAAAGTTATGTGAATTTAGACGCATAGTTTGAAATAGGCTTAGTTAATCTGAGGTTACTGTTCAGAATATCGTCACACTGATAAATTATCCCTCAAAACACTGACAGGTGAAGTAACGTTATGTGTTTTTAATGAATTAGATCTAATTTAAATACATTTGAATAATTGAAGCATGTATTACCCAAACGAACATTACTGGAAGAGTTTTAATGTGAAAGCAGGTACAGTAAAAACACTCAGAATATCAAAACAAACAACCAAAACTAACAAATCAACCTCACTTATACTTGAACCCACAGTTAATATGTTTGGAAATCTGACATTCTGAAGGTCAGGTGTTTTAAACTTCTCGATTTGTTCACTGAAGCAAAGTCTATTGACACCAAAATGTTCCTAAAATGAGATTGTGGGGGGATATTGGAGCACAAATGGTTAGATTGTTCTTTTTAAGTAATAGTGTTTTAACTTGACTAACCAAAACTAAACAACCAAGTTGAATTTGGCATGTAATGGAAACCAGTTGGAATTTAATCGATAATTATTAGTCCAGCCTGAGGTTAAAAGATTGCATAATAACCATTTTGAGGGATGTAAACAAAAACAATGGTCCCAACCTAATTCCTGTTTTACATCGTCATAAAAAGAGCCACATGTTGATAAATAATGTTATGATAGCTGTTTTAACATCAAGTTATGAGTTATGATAGGGCCACACGGAATCTGTGCGCGCAGAATTCCACAGATTTCCGCAGATTTTTAGCCCATCATTGATTCTGTTTATTTACTGGTGTAAATGTGTGTACATTTATATTTATTCAGTTTTTAAATTAATTTCAGTAATAATTATTGACTAATATAAAAAATATTCAGATGATTTATTTACAATTCACTTTGTAAAGTCATATTTTCTGTCTTTTAGTAGATAATAACAAAACTACATTAGCCAATAACAAAACTACATTAAAATGGTCTATAATTCATACGCGCACATAAACTAAACATTACCAGTTTTAACATTGAATAGATTTAATTATTTAATTGAGTCCGAATTATAAAACAGTAATAATAATATTAAATATTTTAAATGTTTTCAAACCAAATAACCTTCACTCACAAATGGTTTTCACATAAAAAAAATTATCATTGTTTCATGTTCATTTATTAATACAAAGGTTTTCTGTGGGTTAAAGGCTAAATGCTGGTTTTACAAAAGGTTTTTGACGCTTTACAGGCAATTAAACTAAATTAATTTATAGTAAACCAAAGTTTAGTTCATTTGCAAAGTTTTGGGCAGATTAAGCATGCTCTAACTATTTCAAAAGTTTTGCAAATATCACATAGAAGACTCTCTTATATTTTCCTGTTAACGCTTCATATATTCACTGATGCCTGATGGAGTTTCAGAGACGAGTTATAGATGGGTGTCAAACTTAATTCCTTGAGGGCCGCAGCTCTACACAGTTTTGCTTCAACCCATTAGGCATGGGACGATAACCGTTTTTAAGGTATACCGCGGTTTGGAAAAGTCAAGGTTTTAAAACCGTCAATTTTCTGTGATATCGTTCCTAAGGTTTGTGTAAGATTTTATTTTTATTTAAATTTTTGAGGACAACAGGATTTCCAGCAAAAAAGAAATCCAAAAATGCAGCTTTAAATTATAAACAAATCTGTGTTTTTGAAACTATCAAAGACAGCAGAAGTCAATGATTTATTTGAATTATTTAGCCTGACATGTTTACTGTTCTCAAATATTATAAATGTTTCTCAAAATAAAATATTTTGTGTTCAAACGGGAAAAAAGTAGTTTTACCCAGACATTTGAAGAATTTATTTTAGTGAAGTAATCACAATACCGTAAAACAGTGATATTTTTGTCCAAGGTTATCATACCGTCAGAATCTTATACCGGCATGCCTAACCCTAATCAAACACAGCTGATCCAACTAACCTAGGTGTTCAGACTCTTTTTAAAATCCTTGATTATGTGGATCAGCTGTGTTTGATTAGGGTTGGAGCAAAACCGTGCAGAGCTGCGGCCCTCCAGGAATTGAGTTCAAAAAAAAAAATTGACTTAAAATCAATTAAAACTCAAAATATCGAATGTGTGATATTCACAGAGTAAAAAGATTTCAGAGTACAAGATTTTCTGTGAAATCTCTGAACTCACTATGCCCAAAAACTACAGAATGGCTCTAACTTTTCACAACGAACTTTAAATCTGATTGCAGATCAAGGCAAAAACTGAATAGAATATTTGATCCTCAGCCAACTCAAGGCTCAAAGTATTTGTTATTTCCAAAAATTTATTGAAAAAGTTTTTGCATTTGTATATTTATTGATATTTTTAAAGCTTTGATGTTGCCAACTTTATATGCGTTTTTCAATGTACATATTTTAAAGAGGTAATTCACCCAAAAATGAAAATGCACACAAAACAAGATGAGCTATTCCATGCAAATCTCAACCTTTCCATGAAAAAAAAAAAGTTTTCACCAAAATACGGAAACCGTTTCTAAGTTTTTTTTTGTGTGTAAGCATTTATAAGTACTTCAGAAATACTAAAAAATATCTGTTAGTGTTTTCAAACTATTATATTTTATTTACCAACGTCACAAAAGTGGCAATTCCACATCCGTCACATACATAATGGAGAGATATTACATCCATAGTGACACTTTTTTTTCCTCATAAATAATATTAAATAAAATAAAATCAATCATTTTTGTTCTACAGTGAGTCAACTCATTTTTTCGATTAGCATTATTTCTTTTGGGCTGTCTAATTAGTTCAGTTGTCTAATTAGTCAGGGTTGTCCAGTTCAAATCACAGAATTATGTCATATACTGTAAACTCGCAAACTTTTTTTGGTCACATCCATACGGCATGTTTATTTCCCTCATTTAAAGTACAAAACATGTTTACAGATTAATATTTTTCTGATCCCTTAACTCTGTGTTCAGTTGTTCTGCAAATTATAAACAGGTGTTTCAATATAATGTTAAAATACATTTTCTATGCGAGTTTGAGTTTTAACTGTAAATGTCACATCCATAACGTTGGAATTGCTCACATATTTTGATCAATGCTGTTGGCTAGCACCCATTGACTTCTATAGTATATATTTCTTCCTACAATAGAAGTCAATGAAGGCTGAGTAAATGCTAGAATATCATATTTGGGTGAACTATTTGATTTATGTGCGTGCATTTTAATTTATCCTCTATAGTCAGTAGATTAAATGAAAGACCAACAACTCCTGTATCTAAAAATGAATTTATTAAATCAGAAGAAGTCGGAAGGTATATATACACAATCCACAAATTCCATAGAAAACAACAGAAACGTTTCCAACTAGGTTGCACAATCATGCTCCGTCATCTTCAAACAAAGCGGTGTAAAAATCGAAATAAACCGTAAAACACAAACTCACAAATGCGTTTTGAGGTTGTTTTTTTAATCACAAATGGAACAGAACGAAAAAATAACTTATCATTCAAACCTTATGGATTCCTATCAATTTCAGTAATGGCGGGCATAATGGGTCATGGACTGTGAATTGGGATCGATGCTCTGGGCCATTCCCTGTGCGGACCGCAAGCCTTGACCTACAGATCCCATGTTCACCAGCTGGTTAATTGGGCCGCTCTGGATCAGTGTATCCAATGCTTTCTGCACACTGGGGTTGTCGAAATTGATCCCGGTGCCGGCGGTGACTGCTGGTCTAGCTGCCCCTGCGGGAGCGGCCATACGAGCGACTGGAGGCCTGAGTGTGGGTCGGGGGCTAATGCTGCTCTGTGGCTGGACAGTGGCGATTTTGGGCAAGACAGAAGAGGCGGCCGACTGAAGGCTTGTGGTCTGAGTTAACAGGCTGGGTGGGTAAGCTTGCGTTTGGGCTGCTGGAGCAGGACTGGAGGCCACAGATGAGCCGCTGCCGCTGTTGAAGATGCTGAGGATTTTAGCCTGGAGCTCCTGCTGGTTGGTTTGGGCGGGAGCGGACGCAGGGGTCAGATGGCTAGTCTGGAGGCTCAAGGTGGTGTATGTGGGCTGAGCTGGAGCCGAGATGGCCTGCGTGGGCTGAGAGGGCTCGTGGGTTGCAGCTGGAGGGTGGGATCCTAGAGAGAGAGAGAGAGAGAGCATACAGTGTAAGGTAAGACATGATGGCTGATGTGTAAAAAGTTTTTCCATGAGGTCCCATAAAGTGCTTTGAAATGTGTATTTTTTTTTTATTAATTTTAATGAAGAAAGTGGGACAGTAGCTCTTCCTTTTTTTAAAAACAGCCAATAGCTGTTTGCTTTTATCACAGCTCAACCAATGAGAGTAGTTCAGATCAAGTGCATCAAATGGCAAGCAAATGGACAGTGTCTTGAATGTGACGGGGCATGTCAGATACTAGAGAGCATTTGATTGGTCAGTAGATTTGATGAGAAACTTAAGTATGAGGTGAAGTGGGGAAAAAAAAAAAAAAAAAAAGATTCTTTTAGGCGGAAGAGACAAACTACAAGCTTTAGAGGTTTATATCATTTTTATATCTTCTAAATGTGAAATTTATCACGATTTTGGAGCACACTAGCTTATAGATATCTTTAAAAATAACTTCGAAAAATATTATTTTAATTTCACCAGACCTTTAATAGGTTAAATCACCCAGAAATGAAAGTCTGTTATTAAAAAAAAAAAAATTATTCACCCAAAAGTAAAAAACAAAAACCTGTTACTCACCCTCAAGTGGTTTTTATTTACATTTTATTTAGTTTTTATTTATTTATATTATTTATTCTGTTAGACACAAAAGATGCCTTGAACCAAGTTGGAAACCTGTAACCATTGACTTCAATAGTATTTGTTTTTCCTACTTTGAAAGTCAATTGGTACCATCAACCAGCGTTCTTCAGAATATCTTCTATTTAACACGTTTAACAAAAAAAACTAATAGGATTGAAAGAAACATGAGTGAATTATGATTTTTGGGGTGAACTGTGCCTTTAATTTCTCACCTTCATGTTGTTTCAAACCCATGAGACCTTTGTTCATCTTCAAAACACAGATTAAGATATTTAGATGAATTCCTGGAGCTCTCTTTTCCGCTAAAGACACTAAGTGTCCTCAGATGCTCAAACTAAAAAACAGTCAAAACTTTTCATGCGACTCCAGTGGTTCAACTGTAATCCTATGAAGCTCCAGGAAAAGATTTAAAAAAAAAAAAAACTTTAAAATGGCTTCACGTTTCAGCCCATAGTCTAAGTCACATGTAATGTTTTGACTGTTTTTAGTTCCTTTTCTGGTCTTTGAGCGTCTCGGGACGCTTCTATGGAGGAAGAGAGATCTAAAATATGTTTGTGTTCTAAAGGTGAACAATGTTCTCATAGGGTTGGAACAACATGAGGGTGAGTAATTATTAACAGATTTTAAATGTTTGGGTACAGAACTAGCCCTTTAATCCACCAATAGAAGTTACCTGTGTCAGTAGTGCTTCTGACCAGACGATCACGTTTATCTCGGAGGTATTCGATTAGCCTGGCCAGCTCATCTGGAGTCATAAACCTGAGAGGTGCAAAGATAAATCCAACCAGTTAAACCGCCTGATTCTCAATTACACAGCAAGAAAGCAATATGCCATTAAATAAAAAAAATATTTAAACTGAAATATTGTCAACTAAATGACAAGTAAAAAATGTTTAATTGTTTTGGTTTTTAGGAAAATACAAAAATCACAATAAGGTACAGTTCATTAAAATTAATGTTTACTAACATGAACAAACGATGAACAACACATTTATGACAGTCTTCACGCAACTTGAAGTTAGTAACTACTATTTATTGTTAATTCCTGGTAACTTAAAGTGCATTCGTTAACAAGCACAACTTTAGATTTTAATAATGCGTTAGTAAATGTTGAACTTTGATCAATAGATTCTGTAAAATTATTGCTCAACACAAATATGTTAAATGAAATAAACTTTATAGTAAAGTGTGACCGAACAAACAAAAACAATAAGCTACCTTAAAATTCTAAATATTTGCATCGTTTAAAGATGCATTAAACAAAAGTTATGTTTATAATGTTAACAAAACCAATCCGAAAACGTGTTAACATCAAAGTTTATTCAAATCGTTAATATATTATCAAATTATATAATAATAGTTGCAAATCAATTTAATACGACCTTCGTAAGCATAAGAGGCATTTAAAAAAATAAACATCCCAAACCATTAGACGCTACTGTTTTTGACGTACCTGCCCTCGGACAGCAGCGTAACCGCAGTCAGAATAGAAACTGGATGGCCCTCTCTGTCAAGCTCCCTCATCAACACGTCATCAGCCATCTTGGCTGCCTTCCTCGCAATCTCGTCCCTTTCTTTAGCGCGGTGATCAACTTTAAAGGTTTCAAAGTTGTGCGCCACCAGCACCATGGCGTCCTGAATAGGCATGTTCCTGTGCTCTGCAACAGAAAGAGATCATGCGCTTATCGAAATTATCAATATGATTAATGTATTGCCATTTTTTTTATATTGGTTTTAACAGCCAAGGTGTTTAGTTGCATTCGATTTTCACATTTTCAAAACACATGGAAGGACACATACCTTGTGGTGTACCAAAGAGGATATTGACTGTACAGGAACGATGAACTTGGTGCTGCTGGGTAATAATGATGGCAAAGGGCGTACGAGCCCGGCTCACGTCCTCCAGAGCTTGAGTTAAAGACACTTCAGTATTCAGGAAGATTAGATCCACCACCATACCCAGATCCCGAACCTTCCTGCCCACCGTTTCAGCATATTCCCTGCACACACATAACAAAACATTTACTCCAGTAAAATGACCAATAAAACCTAGTTTAAGATGTTTTATTTAGTGTTCATGGCTCACTTTTGCAGCTTGTTGACCACTATGACGGAGCAGTCCACTGGTCTGTCAAGGTCATATCGCTTCTGCAGCTCTTCATAATATTGCCGGTAGAGTTCGTTCCTGCGCCGCTCTTCAGGGCGCATGCGCTCTTCTGTCAATGCAGAAACAAAAACTTAGCAAGCCTTGAATTGAAATATATCATATCACAGGGGTTTTCAAACTCTGTCCTGAAGGGCTGATGTCTAGCACAGTTTAGTTTCAACCCCAATCAGACACACCTAGGCTAGCTAGGAATGCATCAAGACCGGAAATGCAAGCTCGTGCGACAAGTTCTGCAGTTCGCTGCAGTGCAAAGTTTAAACTTGGTGAACTCTGACCTGCGAAATCACAACATATGACTGCATAAGACCAATCGAAGATCAAAACATGACCTCTCTAGACAGAAATGTATTGTATGGATCAAATCACTTGCTTTTTAAATGTCTAATTATCTTGTTTACTCGCGCCCCTTTTCGCAGCACAGTACAGAATTTCACATGCTCAAACTCTAGTGACTGCAGCATTACTAGAAACATCTGTGCAGGTGTGTTGATTTAAGTTGGAAAACAGCAGCCATCCAGGACAGAGTTTGAGAAGCCCTGTCATATGTCATCCATTAATAAGCAGTCACTTTCGCTTCATTCAAACACGCCTAATTTCTAAAGGAATCAGTTGTTTAAAACCAATTATTTCTATGAATATCGTAATATCAAACCTAAACCAGTAAAGGTACCTGCACAAAGACCTCAATTTTTTTGTCAATTATCTGAACACAAAAATTAGCAAGTAGCACTTGCTGCACCATATTTTCATTAACACTTATTTATATAGCAAAAAGAAAATCACAACTTGGTGTAAACCTTTAATTGTCACAAAAACCTTAATTTTCTCCATGCAACAAATCAACTTTATTTTAAAAATAATAAATGTTAGTAACCCACCCTCTGGCTCTCTTCTGCCATTCCAGGGGTCTCTGTATCGATCTGAGTACGGCTCATCTTTCTTCCGGTAATAATCGTACTCTTCACGATAATAACGATCATAACCTTCCTCTCTGTGGGGAAACAGTACATTTACACAAAAAAACTACTGAAATTTAAGAACAAAATTACTAAATTATACCAAATTATTAAAGGGGTCATGAACTATCTTTTTTTTTTTGCACTCCTCTCTACTGAGATCCACTCAATGTTACAATCACAATTTAGTTTTTAAAAAATCTATTTACTTTTTTCTGTCCTGTTTTTGACCCTTTCATCAGAACACACGGTTTGAAAGGACATGGTGGATGTGAACTTTTTAGTTAATGCACTGCTTCGATTGGCTTACATTTTTGAATATTAGCAGGGCTAAACAGGTAGTATATCAGAAGTTAATCTTCTATGGAGGTGGAGCTTATCCAACCTATTACATCATAAAGTAGAACATTTCAGAGCCTGTGGTTTCCTCAGACTGCCTTTTAATCCAAGCTGTTTTTTGAGGAATCACATAGTTTTGAGTTCTGAAAAGTTTTGGATATTTTTAATAGTACTATAACCTCTTAAATGTCAAAAGATCAATGGAATTTTGGTTTTTCAGTTCATGAGGCCTTTAAATGTCTTGTTTGTGCACCTTAAAGAAGGCTCTTTCTCCCTGCTCTCGGACCCCCTGTATCGTTCTTCAGCCGGGGGTCTATCCTCATGTTCACGTGTCGATGCGGGACGTGATTCACGACTGTTGGCTCTCATCTCTCGACTTTCACGGTGGTATCGAGAATCTCGTCCGTGCACCGGGGACCGAGAGCGAGGACGGGACTCGCGACTCTCCCCATAAGAGCTGGATGGCCTGAACAGAATAAATGCACTCAATCAACACGACAACTAAACACTTTCCCCAAAACTAATCTCTATTAAGACTACTAAATTTTACTTTTAAGTGCTTAAAAATGGTTACAAGACTTCAATCAAATGTTAAAAAAACACAATGAATTTTGTTTTGTTGAACCGTACAAGCATGAGTGATGCCCGTCGCAAAATTCACGTCATTTATTTTATAAAACGATCCGTCGCAAATTCTAAATATGAGCCTTTGAGAAATTAAATTTCATGTCGAACCTTATCTGTTAGGGATGATCTTTAGTTCCACCGAGTTTCCGCAGGTCATAAACTGTTTTTATTGACATTTTTGCCAAATAAAATGCATTTAAGTCAAACAGCACTTTTTTTATTGCTTCCATTCTGATCCACGACAGCAAAATGATTTGCTAAAATAATGATTTTAAAACTGAGGTGATGAACAGACAAGGTGGTGACTGGAAAGATACACACCAACCTGGCAACCTCCAAGTATTTATTTAGAAATCCAACAATTGAGTGAACAACTGAAATGGTTTAAATTACTGTTAAATTCTTTACATCCCATTCAAGTACATGAAATAGCTGCTTCATTTTTTTTGTTTGTTTTAAGAAGTGATAACTGGAGTGTCGAGAACCCGCAACTGTCAGTTGTCGATTTTGAAAACCGTGCATAGTAAGTGAACAGAATGAATAACACACCGTTTGGACAAAAACACACCAAGGGAAATGCACTCAAATTACCCTTTCAACTTTATTTCAGTTAATTCTGATACAACTAAAAGGAAAATTGGAAGAAAAAAAAAAAAAAAGAAACTAAAAAGCGAAAAGCCACGGGAAATATAAACTGAACCGATTTTGCGCACCCGATAACGGCATTGCGATATTGGTGAATTCCGGTGTGGAGGGAAAAAAACGGTTACCAAAATTCTCGATTGATGTCGTCTTCAGTAGCAAAAAGATCCCAGCGATACATTACCTGCGTGGAGGACTTGATCTGGATTTATTCTGTCGTCTCTCAGCTGCCATATTTACATCTGAAAATAAACCAATCCAAACGTTCAACATGACAGATGACGGAAATATTTCAGAGCCAAACGAGTTTTTGATTAACAAAAGAGACACTTTGTTCTGCATCATGTTTGTTTAAATTATGAGCATTTCAACAGTAGTTTAAAAGTAAATACTACAATTTGTGAAGTAATAATTGTACTTATTTATTGTTTTATTGCCATATCATTATGGCAAGAACAACACAAATGATACATTAACACAAAAATCAAACAAACAGTAAATTGCAACATTTTTTAATATGTATAAAAGTTTTTGAATAGTTTTCTCTGAGTACTTAACTTTTATTAAAACATAAAGCAGTGCATTTGTACATCAGGATTAGATTTTTCCCTGCTGTAAACGCTTCTTAAATACCTAACTAATCTAAACCACCAATAAGAACTGCCACTTTACACAAATAGTTATAAGAAACCACTGAAAAAGCACCAATTTACGTATTACCAATTCAAAAAATGCCATTATAATAACAACATTGTACAATTTTAATTCCCCAGTCATGAACAAGACCAGTTAAATGAAGGGGAATAAAATGTATGCATGTAAATTATTTTTAAGACGTCAGAAGACAGTAAAATGTAACTTATTTGATTAAAAAGTGGCAATTTGGTTTTATCATATACCTTTTACATAAAAAAAAAATCTCTAGACACAGTGTCAGTAGATGACGTTAAAATACTTTTCTTTATTCAATTCACGACAGTAGGGTTATTACAGTAAAATTACATACAAGGATTTGTCTTTTTCTCGTAAGATCAAATCTAATAACTCCTGCGTTTAAATACTAAATCAGACCTTACCTAGTTTATAACCTCTATAAACTCGACCGTTATGTCCAGTTTTAGCGGCCTCTGCATCCTCCAATCGCTCAAACTGCACAAATCCATACCCACGAAACAGGGACAAAGCTGAAAAAGGGAACAATCATTTTCGTTTTACGCAAAAAAAGCGTTTTATTGGTGGATTTTTGGCCTAAGCTTCCTTTGCTTTCTCCAAAACGCTATTAAGATCTCGAGATCAAACTCTAAAGAACTGTGGATAAAACAGACATAATTTTTCCAAGTCTTTAAATTTATACGCTACTAACCCTGGATTTTCCCATACGGCCTGAAAAGATCCTCCATGTCCTTCTTCGCCATGTGTGCCGTGGGCAAATTTCCAACAAAAATCCTTCGCTCCAGGTCACGAGGGTCATTGCTGTTGGTGACGTACGAGGGTGTTGGTGTAGTACTCCGACTTCTTCTGTGCGACATGGCTCTACGAGATTTAGGTCAAGGCCCGCTTTCAAGGAACGCTTGCAGTTGATTTTAGATAAAGACTATTTGTTTAGCTATATTTCCCCCAAGGTCTTGAAATTGACGATGCATCAACATGTAAGAAAAGAGAGATTCCAAAGGTAAAATGTCTGGACAAAATAAGAAAACACTGCAGAAGTCTTTACAAGTCAACATGACATCAACATTTACCATCAAGTGTGTAAGAATACTGATCCAATTGATTTACTGTCATCTATTTTTATTTTATAATATGAAAAAAAGGATCTATGCAGTTTCATGTTGACTTTAAAGACACTCTTGAGAAGATTCACAACATATTCAATTCTAAGTTGATTTACATGCCGTGTTTTGCAGCCTTATCAAGAAAACTGTATGGTCATTTACACCAAATAAGATGTTTTTGGCTTAAAGCACTTGATCGTAGGAGGCCTAGAGATTGTCAGGAACGTTCTCATCAGATTATGCAATTTAATTCAAACATTACTCATGTATTTTAAGGAGGATTGATTCGTTAAGACGAAAGGGAAAACCTGTTGGATGAACCGACCACAAATCACGAAACGGAAAACACGAGACCCTTCGCTGAAGGAAACACCAACCAAACAGACCTGAAAGAGTAGTCAACGTTAATGGGGATTAACTTAAAATGCTCCCCAAGTGTTTCTTGCGAGACGTCCAAAATGCAAAAATCCGATATCCAAAACATAGACGTGACGCTTGAACAGAATCCACAATTCAGTCAGTAAAAATGATGGCAGTCGTGACCAGAGGACTTTTCACTCAACAATAAAGCACTGAATTGTAGTGTATTTTAGATTTCAGCAATGCAACTCGCATCCGACAGAAACTAAGCATCTTTTCATCACCTAAGACAAATGCTGTAGTCTTTGTGGTTTGCATTGTCTTTTTCATATCTGACATTTACAGAAGCTGCCAAATGTCAGAGCCTGAGTTTTCAAAGCTAATTTACCTGATGAATGTCGTTCCAACTTAAATACTTTTGTATGTTTTATTTAATTTTATTTATTAATGATTCAAAAGCATTTAAAATATTCTAAAATAATTCTAAAATACTGTAAAAAGTAAGCTGCCATGTCAATTATATATCATAGTCTGAATTGCATAAAATATTCTATTAACAGAGAATAAGGCAGGAAGTGGAATATTACTTTCTAAATTAAACTATAATAGTATAAATGTAAGCAAACATAACTTTAGTTCTTAAATAACCAATTTGGGGGTATTTTTCAGAATGTTTATAGTGTTGTATAGTTCAATAGAAAATATACTACCTATTCAAGTAGTACAACCAAGACAGTTAACTCCTGAGGCAATTATTTTGTTACATTTAGTACATTAATACACTGCCATTCGATCTTCCTTGAGTTTTTCCTTTTTCATCATCCAAAATGTAGAGCTAAAGATGCAGGTCGAAGAGTGAAAGCGGACAGCGCGAAACCTCGTCAGCCATTTTGTGACCGTGTCCGTGAGTGACGTCACGCGAAATAAAACCGTGTTAAACACGACAATTCTTCTGCAGACGACAGTGACCGCATATTCGCATGAAAATGATGCAGATTATTGATGCATATTCTGCCTATTGAAAGCATTTGGGGGTGAAGGTGCACATTTCGGCTAGTGCACGACCCGTCCAGGCGCCATGTTGCTCCAGAAATCAGCGCAGCAGATGCTCCGTCGCTCTGAATTCACTCTTACACGTTTTTTTTCCACCGAGATGAATGATTTTTGATCATTGTTAGATTACAAAACGAGCTTTACGGCGTTTTTTCCACACAATCAAATCAAGAACGTGAAGATTCGACTGATAGGTCGGCCAGCAGCTAGCTCACCGCTAACGTTACATCAAAAACAATGGATGCAGTTGGAGATCCAGAGATTAAAATGATTGAGAATATTTTTGTCGGATCATGGAAGCAAAGCCTTACCGTTACCATGAGGAGCTTGAAAGGATCCGGCGATTTTCTTACGGAGTCTTGATTGTGCGAAAAAATTACGATGAAAGCTCCGCTGCAAAACAGCCGCAACCGTGCGGTAATCCTGTGCGGAAGTGCGAGTTGCTTAGAGACTATGTTGACGGGGCTGTTTCCAGAATAAAAGTTCGAGTTGAGCAGCCCACAGTCAGGTTGATGTACTCATATACAGGCATTGTACTCATCATTCTCTTTAAAAAATGTATTTCATTTCCTTATTGACAGGCTTAGATTGAAAAAAGAAAACAACCGAGCTAGACGCCCATGTATTCAATTGTGAAATATATACAATGACGATTTTCCCTCAAATGCCATCAGAGAAGAACAGCTCAGAAATGTATTTTTATAATGTAACGTTATGTAACGAATATGGAAACAAAGTAATTCTGTATGAACAGATTATGTGTATTTTTAATTATCTTCTTTAATGGGCATAAAAAATCCAATTAAAAGTAAAAAAAAATGGCTTTCAAAGTATACCCTTTTTTCCTGTTTTTTGTCTTTTTATTCAGTTTAATACACACACACACACACACTCAGACACACACACACACACACATATATATATATATATCTAACTTTATACTTACACACACACACACACACATATATATATACACACAAACAAACAAACGAACACCACACAACACAAC
>CAIGQQ010031496.1:2962006-2975071 GCA_903798035.1 Danio albolineatus
GTTTGTTTGTTTCATTTTTGTTGTTTTGTTTGTTTGTTTGTTTGTTTTTGTTTGTTTTTGCTTAGCTTAGTTTAGTTTATTTTTGCTTTGGTTTTGTTTGGTTTTTTGTTTTGTGTCTTTGTTTTAGTTTAGTTTAGTTTAGTTTAGTTTTGTTTTGTGTGGTGTTGTGTTGTTTTGGTTTTGGGTTTTTGTTGTCATCTATTATTATCTAGTTTTATTATCTCAAGAAAATATTACACAGGTTAATAAAGAATATTTTCACATTTAACAATATATTTTGTATAAAACCTTCCTGAGTTATTTTTATCAGTCTTAGAAATTAATAATATTGACAATTATTTGAAAAAATGTTGTTATATATGTAATTAAGAAATATTGGCAAATATTAAAAACGATAGATAGAGGGATGGATGGATTTTTTTTTGCATATTTAACATTTACAATATAATATAGAAGAGAGAGCCCCACATTTTATTAAGCATTTTGGATGTACAAGTGCTTTATAAATGTACTCATTCATTCATTCATTCATTAATCCATATATTTTTGCCTTTTTTTAAAATCATTATAATATGCAGATTTGGTATTTAGGAAAGATTTCTTAATATTCTAAATGTTAATTTATTTAATTTACAAAAATCTGAAAACATGATACATCTGTTCAGAAAAACAAATACTGCGTCTTCTCTGACCAGTAAAATCAACTAACCATAATTCAATCATTCATTATGGCTAGTCCCTTATTTATCACAGGTTACCACAGCGGAATGAACCGCCAAATATTCCGGCATATGTTTTATACAGCGGATGCCTTTCC
The DNA here is from genome assembly GCA_903798035.1 of Danio albolineatus. Taxonomy (NCBI): domain Eukaryota; kingdom Metazoa; phylum Chordata; class Actinopteri; order Cypriniformes; family Danionidae; genus Danio; species Danio albolineatus. The sequence goes on from CAIGQQ010031496.1 coordinate 2,962,824, forward strand.
AGCTGCAACCCAGTACTGGGAAACACCCATACAGACTCATTCTCACACACACACACACACACACACACACTCAAACACTAAGGCCAATTTAGTTTATTCAATTCACCTATAGCGCATGTGTTTGGACTGTGGGGGAAACCGGAGCACCCGGAGAAAACCCACACAAATACGGGGAGAACATGCAAACTCCACACAAATACGGCAAATGACCCAGCTGGGGTCAGCTAATCATATTTCACTCACCCTGAAATCCATATCAAGGCTGGTTTCTGTCACCACAGGGTCACTCAGCAGAGAGTAATCGATGCCTATGTAACTGTCCACCTGTGCACGCACTGAAAGACAAGTGCAGGTAAACACACAATATAAAGATCAATATGTCATGACAATATATTTCATGACAATCAACACTCTTCTCGAACCTGGGATTGTTTCCAGAAGCTGGTTCACAGACACCAGAGCAGCGTGATTCAGGACAGGACAAATCTGAGAAATTACAAATATGCAGCGGGGAAAATATTTATTAACATGTCATCATTTTTCTCAGAAAACATATTTCTAAAGGTGCCACTGACTTGAAATTTTCCCTAGATGCTTATAACAACCAAAGAAATCCATACGCAAAGAAAACAAATCTAATTAGTTTACAAATGAAGTTATGTGTAATAAAATGAAATGACTCAGGGAAAAAGTGTTGAACACATGAAGAAAGGGAGGTGTAGAAAGGCAGTGAAAGCCCAGACAGCAGCTGAAATCTCTAGTTCTTCAGCAACTCTCTACCTTTCATCAGTGTAAATGAATTTCAGCTGATTCAGTTCAACATCTACATTAGCAGGAGGATGAAGTGAAACCAGGGTGGACATTTCAGCAAGACGATGATCCAAAACACAGCCAAAGAAACTCTCAAATGCTTTCAGAGAAAGAAAATCAAGCTGTAGAATGGCCCAGCCAATCACCTGACCAAAGGGAAATACAAAATAAAGCTCAGATTTGATAGACGAGACCCACAGAACCATCAAGATTTTTACACTCTACTGAAGTCTGTCACACAGATCGCACCTGAGCGATGCATGTGACTTTATTCTCCGTATGAGAAGCGTCTTTAAGCTGCCATCATTAAAAAAAGTCTTTTACATAGTTTAAATATATTTCTCCCTGTGTCATTTCATTGTTATTTTATATAACTCATTTTTCAGATTTTTGTTTTGTTTTGTTATGTTTTTATGCTTGTATTGTTTGGGTTTTTACCCAAATCTGGTTCAATCCCATGTCAACAGCTTCTTTATAAATATTAAATTCCCATTTTTAAAAAAAGCATGACGTGTTCAACACTTATCTCCCTGCTCTATACAGTGCTCACCATAAATGAGTACACCCCTTTTGAAGATTTCTGTGAATGTATGTTGGTGCATTTGAATGTATGTTGGTGCAGCAAAACAGTTTTATTAAGCAGTCATATCCATTAAAATAAGAGTTTGGTCACCAGACATCTTTAGGAATACCTAATACCATTTATATAATGCTTTTCTAAACACTCAATGCACTTTACACAATAGGGGGGGATCTCCTCATCCACCACCAGAGTGCAGCATCCATCTGGATGACCCGACGGCAGCCATATTGCACCAAACCGCACACCAGCTGATTGGTGGAGAGGAGGTAGAGTGATGAAGCCAATTATGATATGGGGGTGGTTAGGAGGCCATGATGGACAGAGGCCAATGGGCAGATCTGGCCAGGATGCCGAGGTTAAACCCCTACTCTTTTTTTAAAGAACATCCAGGGATTTTTAACGACCACAGAGAGTTTAACGTCTCATCCGAAAGACGTCGCTCACTGAGCAGTATAGAGTCCCCTTCAATATACTGGGGCGTTAGGACTCACACAGACCGCAGGTTGAGCACCCCCTGACTAATGTAGTGTATTGAGTGTGAAATGGGACTCACATATGGTGTGCTTTATGCTATTTAGCTTTCCTATGTGGTCACCCATCCAGGTACTGACCGGGCGCAGCCCTGCTTAGCTTCAGTGGGCGACCATGTGAGAGTTGCAGAGAGCTAGCTTTTTGTATATATATGTGTACTGTATATATGTGTTTATATATATATATGTATATTCATTCATTCATTTTCTTTTCGGCTTAGTCCCTTTATTAATCCGGGGTCGCCACAGAGGAATGAACCGCCAACTTATCCAGCATTTGTTTTACGCAGCGGAAGCGGATGTTAAACATCCATACACACTCATACACTACGGACAATTTAGCCTACTCAATTCACTTGTACCGCATGTCTTTGGACTTGTGGGGGAAACCGGAGCACCCGGAGGAAACCCACACAACCATAAGGGAGAACATGCAAACTTCCACACAGAAATGCCAACTGACCCAGCCGAGGCTCGAACCAGCGACCTTCTTGCCGTGAGGCGAACGTGCTACTCACTACGCCACCGTGGCGCCCCATATATATATATATATGTATATATATATATATATATATATATATATATACAAAAAGCTAGCTCTCTGCAACTCTCACATGGTGTATATACAGTATATAAATATATATATAACGACAAACTACATTTCTACTAAATGCATTATTTTTAAGTTTATTTAAATATTTTATGCAGTATACAAACCCGTTTATTTAGGAGGAAGCGCATTCCTGTAGTCAGGAACGTCCCAATGAAGTCATAAACCCTCCTGTGAGAATATTAGAAAGCATAAGAACATGTCATATTACAAACATAAACAATGTCGCTTATATGGAAATGTGATATATGGCCGTGTATGATGAACATATACAGTTAATATGTTTGAACTTATGTACATATTTGTAATTCTGTTGGTTGAAAATTAGCCTCGGCTGGCTCAGTTGGCATTTCTGTGTAAAGTTTGCATGTTCACCCCATGTTCGTTGCGGTTTCCCCCACAGTTCAAACACGTGCAATAAGTGAATTGGATAGCAGAGGCCAGCTAGTGAAGTTCAGCCAATCACATGGCAGCAACTCAATGCATTTAAGCATGTAGACATGGTCAAGACTATCTGCTGCAGTTCAAACTGAGTGTTATGATAACCAGCGATCTAGCGGCTACAGATTGCTGGTAAACACGCAGATCGCTAAAGAACTACAAATCCGCCATTATATAGACTATATATCCTGTCATGCTCCGCTCACACACACCTGTTCCGGGTTCCCATTGATTACACGCTCAAACAGCTGGGCGCAGTTCAAAGACTGATTACAAGGACTATTTATACAGCACACACACACACTGACATTGCTGGGTCTTACTTGCTTTGTTTGTTGATTTTTTTTTGTATGTTAGCCACCTGTACCATTCTCTTGCTTGTTTATTGACCATAATTTTGGATTGCCCTTTTTGATTCTTTTTGCTCCTGTGATCGACCCTTGCCTGCCTGACCATTCTCTGTTTAAAAAAGACTCTGCACGTGGATCCTCACCTCAGTTGTCAGCATCCGTATGTTACAGCGAGCATCAGAATGGGGAAGAAAGGTGATTTAAGTGCGTTACGAGTAGTTACGAGTGTGTGTGTGTGTGGGTGGTGTCTCTCTCTCTCTCGCTCTCTCTCTCTCTTTCCGAATTATTCACAGATGCAGCGGATTACGGCGGATCGTGATTGAAGCTTGGATCAGCGGCGGCTGTATTTAAAACCTCAGAGAGCATCAGCGGCTCCCCGCTCTCTCTTGGCTCCCCACTCGTTAATTCTCTGTGGAGTTCTTGCTGGACACAATTTGGGACATACTAATTCCATTTTTACATACTATTTAGGATGGATAGTATGCGAATTGGGACACAGCAGTTGCTTTTCATTTGATACGCTTGTGTTCAACCACTCTCAACGGCAGAGCTGTGATAAAACAAAACACTATTGGCTGTTTTTAAAGGGGAGGAGCTACTATATGCCCCGCCCTCTTTTCATGTTTCAGTTGAGGTTATGTCAAACATTGAAGAAAAAATTGCATATTTCAATGCACTTCACGGGAACTTTAAGTCTACTTGTCCCTTTTAAGACATCAAGTTTATTTCATTTTTATAAAGTAAAGTAAGCCATCTCTTTTTACAGTGTAATGAATGTGTGCCTCTTACAATTAGTATTCTAAAAAGTAAAAGTGAAGTACCCGAGAGTGCCGCTGAATTTGGCCCTCATCTTGGCGATGGCAGCATCACAGGTGACGTTGGAGATCTTCAGACGACCCTCGTCGTCTTTACTGAGATGAAGGACGGTGAAGATGTTGACCCCTTCTGCTGAGGCGTTGATGGCTCCTTCATCGTAACTAATGGAGAGAATGGGGTATGTTAAATGATAAATATATATGATTTATAGTTATAAGACAAATACTTGTCAACACTCGTGTTTTTCCTGGGATTCTCCCGTATTTTACAGTTCTATCCTGCTATCATCTCGTAAAGATATTTTCCCGTATTTCTCCCGTATTTTCAATCTTTCTCTGAAGAGTGGCAATAAACATTAAAGAGCCGATCCTCCCTATACGCAACCCATACCGCCGAACCACCAGGGGTCGCCCCTTGCTCTTAAATGTGAGTCCGTTCTGTGCTTTTGGTTTATTTAGGCATGAAACACTTTGAAATAAATATAAAAACGGCGGGATTCCCTTTCCTTTTCATTACAGGTGCCGTCGCTCCTCCTATGCAGTCCTCAAAACAGTCAGAAAGCGGTGCGTGACTGTCAGCTGACGCGCTCCATAGTGACAAACAACTGCTGTTTCCCAAACGGATTCTGTACATGTGATTTGAAGCGGAGCCAAAGTGGATTCTGGGTTTTGGGTGCGTGTTTGAACAGACATATAGACATAATTAATAATAATAACTAAAGATGTCGATCTTGATGGAGTTTTTTTTTTCAAACAAAACTAATTTTGTCCTAAATGAGCATAAAACGTTAGGAAAGCAATCGAATGCTTTCATTATAACATTAGATGTGTGCTTTTTAAAGTGACAACTCTGTAATTTAATGTAATCAATCAAAAAATCTAAATAAATGAGATTCATTTGTTGCTCTTATTCAGAATGTGTGAGTTATACAGTGAGAAAAAGATTAGTGAGATTTGATAACTTAATTTTATTTCTTTATAATAGCTCATTTTAATAAGCTAAACAGGTTTGATAATGTATACTATAAAATTATCTTTTGTAAAATATATTACTGACCGCTTAACTGTTTATTTACAATGAAACAGCTCCAGAAGAACATATTTGATATGGGGATTTTTATCCCTTATTATGGTGGGTGTACCCCTTATTTTCACATCCCAATGTTGACAGGTATGCTCTCTCCCTATCGTCCCAGCCTGTCTGTGTAGTCCCCGGCTTGCCCGAAGTCTTTGCTTTGGTGCTGCCTGAATTTACGATGTCCTGGACACTGACCTGGTTCTGACCATTAAACCTGCCTCTGTTTGCTACTGGCCGGACTATATTTGTTTCTGGATATTTCCAGTCATTCTCACCCCCAACAACTCCAGCAAAGTCTGCAGGTATTTTCTTTTGCCATTTTGTATTAATTTTTTGGACTGAATAATTTAGTTTTTTCTATTAGACCGAGAAGACTGCTTGCTGAAGAGCTTTTTGTTTTCCATTTGATGAACTTTTTTGAAGTTTTTGTATTTCTTTCCCCCTGAGACTGAGACATTGCCCCTCGAGGAATTTTTCTTTTTTATTTATTTTGCCACTTTTTACTTGATCTGTCTGATTTTGTTTATTTATTTATTTATTTATTTATTTATTTATTTATTTATTTATTTATTTATTTATTTATTTATTTATTTATTTATTTATTTATTTATTATTTTTTATTTTTTTTTATTTTTTTTAGTTTTTTCCTTCCATAATAAATTATTTGTCTTCACCTGCTTTAGTTTTTTTTCTGTTTACTGGCCCTGACAGTGCTGTGTTGTGTATTTTTATGTAGTGATGTATTGTGAAGCTAGAAACAATTTTCCACAGTGTGGATAATAAAGTCAACTTAACTCAAAACGTACATTATCCCTATTAATGCTCACAGAATTTGTAATGTTGTAGGCTAGATAAACATGTGAAAATATGAATGTTTCAAAATATACAGCCTATTAAATCAAGCATGTGGTGCTGATGATTAAAACTACAGTAAATACAAATGTGAATATTCTTAAACACTTTAAGTCTTTCACTTTATTTTAAAGTGGTCACGATAAGAAAACTGTGCATGTTGATTATCATGATATATTGAATTATTGAATATCTAGTTCATATAATGAAACCCATTATGTGCTTTATCCTGGACATTTACATTTTGATACTTTATTTTGGGTTCCCTTTGGTTTATTGGCTCTAAAACCTTGTGTAACTATCCTATCATCTTATATAATACATTAAATAAGTTCCTCAATTCTAACAGTTGCTCATTAATTCCATGATAAATGTGTTGTCTTGACTTCTGCAGGTGCATTCGGACTCACAAGAGCCAGTAAAGGATGCGTCTCTGGAAGTTGAGGGTGATGGAGGAGTTCTGCACCTCAAACAGCAGACCAACGTCCGGCTGGAAGCGCAGGTCGGAGGTCAGGTTCAGCTCTATGATCCTCACACTGTAGAAACACGAGCTTCACATTAGAGACCGCTTTACTTTGGTCATCATCATAGCTAATGCAAGTCTGGAATGAACTCTTCCACCTTTACATACAAGAACAAGAGTTAATTCATTTATCTGTTGAAGAACCATAAACAATTCATTGGATTTAATTAATTTATTGGTAACACTTTACAATAAGGTTCATTAGTTAATGCATTACGAACATGAACTAATCATGAACAACACTTGCATTATTAACATCCAAGTCCATGCTTGTTAACATTAGTGAATGCACCGTGAGTTAACGAACAATGAACAGCTGTATTTTCATTAACTAACATTAACTAACATGAACAAATACTGTAGTAAATGTATTGTTCATTGTTTGTTCATGTTAGTAACCAATGTTTTTAAGGTAAGTGATTGAAAACAGTTTATATGGGCTGAATTTAAACAAACAAATGAAGTTGAACATTACTAAATTGAATTTGGTTGTTTAAATTCAGCCCATATAATTTGTTTGCAACCACTTATCTTTAAATAATTTAGTAAATCCAACGAATAACTTATTTCAGTGATATGGTCACATCATTAATATTGTTTTAAGTCATAAAAGTTAACACCCAGTAGCTGTGTTTCCATCCAAAAATGCGAATGAACTGGATTATGGCATAAAAGACGTGCGAATAAAGCAGCGTTTCCATCCAACGAGTCAAAGCGGACAAAATCGTCACTTCCTGATTAACTGGTGCCAAATATCAACAGTAAAAACGTAATTTGCTGCAGTAGGAGAAGCTGCGTCAATCTTTTCTTCATTTAATAAATGACTTGTGCCTCAGAAGGCAATCCTGACACGCAGTGAACACGCGGTGGCGTTTGAAGGTGTCAGACGCAGAGCACAGATGCTCTTGATTCTGGAGGTCATTAATAATATAATAACACAACTACTGAAACTGCAAGGTGTTTTAGAATGACCAAAACAACATGTCAGATGTTTTACAGTGTGTTCAGCCTGCTGGTTTGTCCATTCACACACATTTTCATCATCACATGACCTCTTAGAACAAAATCCCATGACCTTTATTTAATGCGCATACTGGAATTAATGTGGTAAAAGTGTTTCCATCGCAGTTCATGTGCATCTTTTCTTATCGGATAAAAAGTTTATCCTACTCAGTTTTGTGTGTACATTTTTTTATGCGCATTTTCAAAATTTATGCGTATCATGGCGTTTCCATCAACTGTTTTTTTATGCGCATATCCAAAATGCGAATAAAAATAGCTGGATGGAAACATAGCTAGTGACACTCTAGGGTTTTCAATGTGTTCCCTATTAAGGATTAAAGTTGCCATGAAACAGAAGTTCAGATTGTTCATTTTTCTACTATATCATGATGTATGTCTACTTGAAACAGTCTTGAAATGGGAATAAATATAGGACGGTGCATGATTTTGTTCTTTGGGAACCGATTGGATTGTTGAAAGATTGTTGAAGTTGTTAACAAAATGAAGGAATTCAGAGCAAAAACGAGAGTCCTTTTGCACTGTCCCAAAGGACTAATAGATGAATTACCAGTTTGTAAACATTCAGGATGCGCGCGCAGCCACAACCGGGAGCGCTAGCATTTATGGCAGAGGAATGACATCCGATGCAGTACAGGGTTTGTTGTTGTCTTAGAAATAAGTTATATTGATTACACATTATACATAATATTTACATAATGCTTTCAGCATATTATAACAGCTCGTCACCTAGTTATTCGGCAAAATTAACGTTAAAGTAATCGGCATTCGTCTGACAGGTCCACCTGCAATAGCACCCTCCCAATAGATATTGGATAAGATCTAGATATTGGACGATATCTAGATATAGTAATAAACATACAGCTTGGTTGAAGACAATATTTTTTCTCATCCTTACTGCAAACGTATACAAGCGATAATATCATTAAATGGCGACACGGTGGCGCAGTAGGTAGTGCTGTCGCCTCACAGCAAGAAGGTCGCTGGTTTGAGCCTCGGCTGGGTCAGTTGGCATTTCTGTGTGGAGTTTGCATGTTCTCCTCGTGGTTGCGTGGGTTTCCTCCGGGTGCTCCGGTTTCCCCCACAGTCCAAAGACACGTAGTATAGGTGAATTGGGTAGGCTAAATTGTCCATAGTGTATGAGTGTTAATGAGAATGTATGGATGTTTCATTAAAATGTTCTAGAATTTGCTATAATATATTGTACATTTTTATATATAATTCTTATAAATAATTTATATATTAATAATTGTATACAATATATATAGGCGATTTCCCAGAAATGGGTTGCAGCTGGAAGAGCATCCGCTGCATAAAGCAAATGCTGGATAAGTTGGCGGTTCATTCCGCTGTGGCGACCCCAGATTAATAAAGGGACTAAGCCGACAAGACAATGAATGAATGAATATCATTAAATGTGGAGGGGGGGCTTACAATATTTTCCAGGGGAAAAGGGGGTCTCAGGCAAAAAAGATTGTGAACCACTGCTTTTTATGGAGAAATCACCTCCAGAACTGTAATCTCTGTAATTAGAAATAGAAACTCCCGTATTATTTGGTTTTCCTACTACGTTAATGGGATTTCAGCTTTCTTTAAAACATCTACTTTTGTGTTCAACAGAGAAATACGGAGACCCGGAAGGGACGTGGTGGTGGGAAAAAAATTGGGTGGGAGAAAAAAAAAATGGGTGGCAGGAAAATATATATTTTAAAGTTTTTGCGTTCCTACCTGTCAACCCCGTTTTTGCCGGGATTCTCCCGTATTTTACCATTGTATCCTGCTATTATATGATTAAGTATTTTCCCATATTTCTCATGTATTTTTAAATCTTGAAGCTCACTGAAATTAATATCAAATGTCTGCAATCACTTTCTTTCCATTAAAGCTGTGCGTCGATCATCACCCTTCATATGTCACCTCTGAATCAGATGTATACGCACTCCGTATGATAAACTGATCCCAGATCAGCCTCTGTACACACCATTTAAAGTGACACCACTGTTATCAAACAAGTGAAGAGTAGAAGATGAATCTCTCATCTTTCTGTTTGATAACAGTGGTGTCACTGTAAGAATGAGCAGATATATAATGAAAGCATAGATTACTTCAGTAACTGTTTGTGCTCATTTAAGAGAAAATTAGTTGTGTTTAAAATAAAACACGCAGGATGGACATGTTTACATATTATTATGAGTATTTGTCTGTTTAAACACACATCCGAATATCAAAGTGTCCTGCTCTGCACATCTGGGATCAGTTTATCATACGGAGCGCGTCAGTCAGCACTTATACCAGTCTGTGGCTTATGCATTCGCTGATTCAGAGGTTACATATGAAGGGTGATGATCGATGCACAGCTTTAATGGAAAGAAAGTGATTGCAGACATTAGACATTAATCTCAGAATGCTTTCAAGATTTAAAAATACATGAGAAATATGGGTCAATACTTAATCATATAATAGCAGGATAGAATACGGCATAATTCTGGCAAAAATGGAAGGGGTTGACATGTATGAAGTGAACAGAAAGTGTTTGTGGAAAAACTGTTTTACGAGGGAACGCAAAAACATCTTTTCGTGGGAACACAACTTTGCGAGGGAACGCGAAACTTATATTAATATATACAAAAAATATATATATGGGCGACACGGTGGCGCAGTAGTGCTGTCGCCTCACAGCAAGAAGGTCGCTGGTTCGTGCCTCGACTGGGTCAGTTGGAATTTCTTTGGGGAGTTTGCATGTTCTCCCCGTGTTCGCATGGGTTTCCTCCGGGTGCTCCGGTTTGCCCCACAGTCCAAAGATATGTGGTACAGGTGAATTGGGTAAGCTAAATTGTCTGTAGTGTATGAGTGTGAATGAGAATGTATGGATATTTTCCAGAAATGGGTTGCGGCTGGAAGGCCATTTGTTGCATGAAACAAATGCTGGATAAGTTGGCGGTTCATTCCGCTGTGGCGACCCCGGATTAATAAAGGGACTAAGCCGAAAAGAAAATGAATGAATGAATGAAAAAATATATATATTTTCCTCCCACCCATTTTTTTCTCCCACCCAATTTTTCCCCCACCACCACGTCCCTTCCGGGTCTCCGTAGAGAAAAGAAACTCGCAAAAGTTTGCAACCACTTAAGGGAGAGTAATTATCGAGTAAATAAAATTCTTGGGTGAACTATCCCTTTAATTTGGAATTGAATTGGAAGCACTTCTATGAGAATGACCACACGAGGGCGCCGTTCGGGACATACTGTAGATTTACAAGTGTAGAAATCCAGTAAATAAAGTATTAACACACTTGTTGATGGTGTACTGGAAACGGCCCTCAGATCCTTGCATCTCTGGCATGGTGATGTTACTCAGCTCTTCTTCCACAAACTTCTTGGTCTCTGCCTTCACTGCAAAACATCAGCTTTTAGAGACGGCATGGTAAACATGCTGAAAGTTGGACGTTTTGTTAGATTTCTTACACATCTCCAGTCCTTTTTTGGTGATGCGGATCTTGCATCCAGGCGGCTCCGCTAACGTCATTGTGATGAGTGAGAGAAGAAAGATGACAGAGACTTTTAGCAGTCCCATGATTCCTCAGCAGACCTAAAACAACAACAACAATTTAATAAATAAGTCATGTTTAGAAGATGTAAATCGGTCATTGGATCTTTCTATCATTATATGTGGAGTTGTCCTCTTATACAGCATCTTTTAATTGAGTAATTGAGTAGTTTTTCTCAGGAAGTGTAATTTAGTTTTAAAGATGTGGACTTTTACTTTCCCTTGAGTACGTTTAGTGCAGTATCAGTACTTTTACTCCACTACTGTCCTTCAACCTGCAGTCACTACTTTATTTTCTCTTGTGGATTAGTAAAGTCAGTCCTGTCATTCCTATCCAATCAAATCGCACATAGAAGGTAAATCTCATCATAATGAACTACCTCAAGACATGGGCAATTTATTATTGCAGGAAACTGTTTGGAAGCATTAAAAGTGTCCATGAAGATGTTTAAAATCTTTACACGCATTGACCCAGAGACTGTTTAGATGCATGTCACTGATGAGATGACGGATGTTTACTGTATGATGACCAAAATGGCCTTAAACACCCAGCAGGCACGAGATGTCAACATGACGTCAGATTGACTTTGTACCCTAACGTCATGGGGACACTACATTTTGTTTGGAAATAAAAATCAGGTTGACGTTAGAACTCAACGTCAGGCTGACGTCAATGTCCAACCTAAAACCAACCAAATATCAGTGCATAATGATGTTACAGCTTGACGTTGTGTGGATGTTACCACTATGACGTCTATCAGACGTTGGGTTTTGGTTGCCATACCTGCTGACTAAATGTCAGTATTTGAGGTTAACATGACGTTGGTTTAAGATGTTGGCTCGACGTTGGATTTTGGTCACTTTCCAACACAACCTAAAATCAACCAAATATCAATGTCTAATGATGTTCAGCTTGACGTTGTGTGGATGTTACTACTATGACGTCTATCAGATGTTGGATTTTGGTTGCCATAACTGATGAATAAATGTCAGTATTTGTCATTAATATGACGTTGGTTTAAGATGTTTGCTCGACGTTGGATTTTGGTCACTTTCCAACACAACCTAAAATCAACCAAATATCAACGTC